>JWHW01033424.1:339512-367287 GCA_000931545.1 Papilio glaucus | reverse complement strand
ATGAAGATATAAAGTAATCGGCAAAAATGCAAGTTTTTCAAATAACGAGCACAATGTTGCAACATAATAATGTACATTTCGGCGAATTTCCATTCAACTGCGATTTAATTCTTTTTTCGAACATTCGAGCTTCAGCTTAATGACGAATCTCAAATTTGGGTCACATCTTGGTCCACTTCAATTTCATTAAAAAAGCCAGTAAAGTGCTGTGCGAAGTTTTAAATTCTCAGTGCATTCAAAACGGTAAATTAATTAAATGTGCCAAACGTTAAAGTAATGCTGCATATTTTCACCACTTTGGTGTAATTACACTTTAAAGTAAAAAAGTTCTGAAAATATTTTGAAACAAGACTAAAAGAGTGAGTCAGCTATAACTAGTATTTGATACACGGTAAATAATGTTCACGAGTTTTTATAAACATTCCATAAAAATTTATTGTATAATTTAGTGATCAGACTAACCATATAAGAAACCTTTTCCATAACTTGAAAATAACATTCAACTTCTGAAAATATAATATACTAGTCTTAGGCGTTTTCAGTTGACTACTTCTGAATACTCTTTTATTTATACAAGTTTACTTTTTATTATCACTACCAGATTCAGCATAAGCCTATCCGATTTTTTTTATTCAACACACTGTAAAACATTAACAGTCAAAGAATGCCCCACAAAAGCACGTTGGTGGTTTGACTGTGGGATCGAGTCTCCGTACAAACATTGCCTTCGCTAAAGTAAGCAAATATTATAAAATTATAAAAAATATTGTATATATAATTATTAAGCTACTCTATATCATTTTCATGTCGAATGTTCTCCGGCAGACTATTTAACAAATACGGTGAGCGTTTTTGGAGGGTTCTGTCTCCATAATAATTTTGTAATAGGTAGAATTTTGCATATTTTATAAAGTTTTGTATAATCATGTGTGTTCTATAGTTTTTTGCTGTTAGCAAGTAATTTAAAAAAATATTTACATCACTTTCGAAATTCACAATTATTATAAAAAAAATCAACAATTGCCTTGTCTGAAAATTTAAAATTAACCTTTCATTAAATTTCATTTCGGTTGTAGTCTGATAAAAATAACATTAATCCTTTCAATTATTTTAGTCCTAACCCTCATCTCATCGAAAAAGAAATCTTTTTTGTAGTTTGTAAGCATTTTTATGTATTTTTTAATTTCTACAACTTTATTCGTTCTATTTAAAGAGTGTATAAGAGTTGGCTGACTAACGTGAATAAAAGCAAACTTTAATTATCGATAAAACTGATTCTTACTTGTCATAAGGCCTGTATCCGAATTTATGGGCAAAGCTATTGACGCTCCAGACGACATTGATGCCGAAGGTATAGCGTAGGATAGTGGGTATGAAGAAAGCGTTCGTCCAGGTCTCGCCCCACAAGAACACCGGGATCACGGTCGGCAACACGAAGCATAGGATCGGCATCATCTTCATGTAATGTCTGTTAAACAGGTATTTATAAAATCGGTGCAATGATAATTTATCCAATATATATGTTTTACGCATCGCAAACCGGTCAATAGTGTTTCAAAGAAAGATACAGCAACATCGACACATGTCCAATGGTGTAAAAAGTATAGAGTAATTAAAATAATATAATATAATAATAAGAAAAAAGAGGACAGTGTTTGAGGAGGACATTTAAGCATAAATGTAAACACATGACGTGCACTAAAGGAAAAACGACCCATTTGGGAATATTCACTTTTCGTCCTCTATCTGCTACATGACATATTTTTATATTTATATCCTTGAATTGGTGTGTTTATGCCGGTTTGATATGGGAGATGGATTGAATTTTGTCGGCTTATACGATCTAAAAAAATGTATTTACTTCTTTTGGAACATAACAACAGGATCTTCGTAGAGGTCGCTAAGATCGATTCGTTTGCCGCCCTCGATGACTTCAGGACTTTTCTTGCAGCACAGCCAGCCCATGTGGGAGAAGAACAGGCCACGCTCAGCGTTGTGCGGGTCGCCGTCCGTGTCGGCGTACTTGTGGTGGGTACGATGGTCTCGCGCCCATTCGAAGATGCTGTCCTGGAGTATAAATAGACAAAACACATATTCACACACTTTAACAGTGGAAGAGCCCACAACAAATATATATGGCTTGACCGGTGAAGTATCACGACCTCACTGAAGACAGGCGTCAAGTAGAAGTATTCTGCGTTTTTTTGTGCCCGATGAGTGAGGTGCTTACCCATCCTTTCCTATTAAGGATAGGATGGGAATCTGCGACTCATTTGCTTGTTGCGAATGTCTAAAAGTAGCTGTCACGGTCACTTACCATCAGGTGAGCCGCTTGCTAGTTTGCCACCTACCATTAAAAACTTCGTTTAAGGGCAAACTTATTATGAAATTCAAATTTTATAATCTGGCATACGATATCACTAGAAGATTAGACTAGAAGTTTCTCAACGACTTTTTCTGTACGAGTACGTAACGAGTTTCTTATTCAGTATTATAGTAATTTGTGCTTTAATTAGAAGCGATAAGGTTTTTAAAAATATTTTTATTAATGTGTGATTATAAAGATTCGTAAGGTGAGATATAAGTAAATAATTTAAATGTCTACATTCACATAAATATGAATATGAACATAGAAGTTGAAAAGCCCGATTTAACCTTGAAATCGTCTGGTAGGTGTACCGAATATCATCGGGAATCCAAAGCCCAGAGACTTCGCTGGACGGGTCACCTGCTGAGGACGGGAGAGGACCTTTACGACGAGAGAGCGAATCTTGGAACCCCGATCGGCCGCCGACCTATCGGTCGGCTCAGATGCTGCTGGAAGGACGTCGTGGAACTGAACCTACGCGAGCTCGAAGTAGTAGACTACTAGGGGACGGTGCGAGACAGGCGATCAACCCGGTAAATAAGTTAATATCATCATCGGTTACATTTCCTCTACATATAATATGTACGTCCGTGACAACCCTTCCCAACATTGTCTCAAAATACATGGCAATATAAGGATTTCTTCTTTGGATTGCTTCTTTATAGTTTGCCCTCAAGCAACATCATGTCTAAATTGACTTCTTACTTGTGTACTTGATTCAGCAAACAATTTGCTGGATTATAAAAGGCAATAAAAGTTTATTAAACTTTAGCAAGGATTTATTCCGCGGGCTTTTTGGTTTATAGCTGCAGTAATTGCTTTCCTCCGGGTCGTAAAGTCAATTCCATTAAATTGAGAAAACGATGCGGATTCATGTTATACTCCTACTGCCTCCGCTTGTAATACGAAAAAGTACAAAGCATGTGTAGTGTAGTTATTTAATGAAAGGTTTGATTTTAAATTTTCAGACAAGGCAATTGTTGATTTTTTTTAATTATAATTGTGAATTACGAAAGTGATGTAAATATATTTTTTAAATTACTTGCTAACAGCAAAAAACTATAGAATACACATGGTTATACAAAACTTTATAAAATATGCAAAATTCTACCTATTACAAAATTATTATGGCGACAGAACCCACCAAAAACGCTCACCGTATTTGTTAAATAGTCTGTTGGAGAACATTCGTCATGAAAATGATAGACTAGCTGAATAATTATATATACAATATTTTTTAATAATATAATACTGCATATTTTAGCCAAGGCAATGTTTGTACGGAGACTCGATCCCACAGTCAAACCACCAACGTGGTTTTGTGGGGCATTCTTTGACTGTTAATGTTTTACAGTGTGTTGAATAAAAAAAATCGCATAGGCTTATGCTGAATCTGGTAGTGATATTAAAAAGTAATGTTCAAACTTGTATAAATGAAAGAGTATTCAGAAGTAGTCAACTGAAAACGCCTAAGACTAGTATATTTTCTGAAGTTAATGTAATTTTTAAGTTATGTAAAAGGTTTCTTATATTGTTAGTTTGTACACAAATTTTACAATAAATTTTTGAGTAAGCGGCATAGTTATGGAATGTTGTTTATAAAAAACTCGCGAACATTATTTACCGAGTACCAAATACTAGTTATAGCTGACTCACTCTTAGTCTTGTTTCAAAATATTTTCAGAACTTTTTTACTTTAAAGTATAATTACACCAAAGTGGTGAAAATATGCAGCATTACTTTAACGTTTGGCACATTTAATTAATTTACCGTTTTGAATGCACTGAGAATTTAAAACTTCGCTCAGCACTTTTCTGGCTTTTTTAATGAAATTGAAGTGGACCAAGATGTGACCCAAATTTGAGATTCGTCATTAAGCTGAAGCTCGAATGTTCGAAAAAAGAATTAAATCGCAGTTCAATGGAAATTCGCCGAAATGTACATTATTATGTTGCAACATTGTGCTCGTTATTTGAAAAACTTGCATTTTTGCCGATTACTTTATATCTTCATCACAAAATTCTTCTTGTAATATTTGTAAAGCTTAATATCTAATAATGCGTTTAATCCACAGGGTAGACTGAGCACGGTTAAGACAATTTTAGTTATATCGTCCATAGCTTTGCTTTTTATATTCTGATCTATGAAAACGATTTGTTAAATGAAACAATATATTTCTATCTACTAATGGGCAATGTGATTTAAGTTTCAGGTGTATTTTAAATAGTAGATCAATTTTATTTAAATAATCGGATTTATTGGATATACAAAATCGTATATCGTAACGAAAAATCTGCGAGCAAAAATACTTACTTTTGTTTTAAAAAAACACAATAGTGTCTTCTAAAGACTGCTGAAGAGTACAGAGAGTGACGGAACACTTTGGGTCGCATTCGGAACTGCTTCTTTTTCCGTTCCGGACCTTCCCTTGCTCCGAAAACGGTTTGCGAGATATTCGTATTGTTTCAACCGCACCCAGTCTACCCTACACTAATTTTTTCGACGTGAAACTTGAAGATCTATGGTTGTTGAAGTATATGTAAGCAAAGTCGCGGAAATTGGCTAGTCGTATCGTAATCATTATAGTATAAATAGAAACATCCCTATAAATTACCTGAAAGCCCATGGTTTGCCAAATCATTAGGACAGTCCTTAAAGGAGTTTTTGCTTTATAACATCTGTGTGTCCACAGGCGATGAGATCCGGCGCCGATGCCTATTGCACACATTAGGTGCACAGCGCATGCTGAAATACAAAAGAAGATTTAGGTGATCAGTCAGTATTGTCATGCTGACTATATATCTTGTTATTATCCCCATCCCCCATCATCACGTATAATTTGATGGTCAGAGGGTTAATTCACAACAAGTTTGTGCCAATTAATTTTTAGGATTTTTCTGTTTTTTTTTTGCCCTAGGAAGTTTCGTGCGAAATCGACATACCTAAGCAATGCCAATAAATTCAGATTAAGAATATCATTGCTTTGTAAAACTTAAAACTATACTAAAGGAACCAAAATCAGCCACGTTATAATTATTTTAGGGGGTTATCTTGGGTTGATTCTCAACTTACCAAATACGTTCGTTTGCCATTTAGCTGATGTGAATGCTAAATACAATCCATACGCCGAGCTTATGTGTAGAAAGAGAAACCAGAATATGTTGAACCACACGTATTCGTGCTTCTTTGGCGTGGCCTTCTTTAATTTAGAGACGTCCTTGTCCAAGCCGAGGTCAGCAGTCTGAGTGTCCGTTTCGAACACAACTCCGCTCGGTATTGGATCTACGTTCGGCGGCATATTCCTGTTAATAAAATAAAATAAGCCTTTATTGCTGTTTCCAGTTACAAAAACAAATTATTATAAGTGTTGAGTTATTTATTTAAATATACATTTCAATTCTAATCTTAGATGAAGTTAAATTACAATTACACAATTTTTTACTATTTCTAAATTAGGATAAATACACATTTTTAATACAATATTACAAAATCTGTAACTATATGTCTCTGTCGTCGACAAGCGGCATCTCCCCTTGTGAAACAGCTTGTCTTCCGACAGAGGCCTCCTCTAAACATTTCCACTCCTTTCTATCTTTTGCACTTTTTAAAAATCGTCCTCCCATCTTTTAAATTGTCTACCCTGCTTCTATTGCTCTCTCTTGGATACCATTCTGTGATTTTTTTGTCCATTTTTCCTTTCTCTCCCTCAGCACGTGTCCTGTCAATCGCCACTTTAATGTTCTAACAGTTTTGCAGTTATTGCAACAATAAAAAATTGGCTACAATGAATAAATATTATCTGAGCCTTCTTTTCTCTATGTGGGCTAACAATACACCAAAGTAATTTATACATATACCGTGTTATATTTTGAGAATCCGGTTGCTATCCAAGATGATGAAATGTAACAACAGTGATGGTTAACAGATTCTTAAAAATGGGAACTCCATAATTAGTACCTTATACTTGTAACGATGTATGTTTATATGTATATCCTTCTAGGTAACGGAATATTTTGACATAAATTTTACCGATTTCATGGTGTCTGGTTTATTTATGCACTTTTATTAGGGAGCAGTGACTACTAAAATTTAATTACTTTGTTTTTATATCCTGATCAATCAATCTGATGTGGTGATGAAAAAAATAATAAAAAAACGATTAAATATATCCACAAGGCTTAAAAATTAAATTAAAATAAAAAACGACAAAAGAAAGCCCCTAAAATGTAAGCAAGTAGAAAATTGGGGGATTATCTTTAAACGCTTATACAAATCTTTATAAATTACAACACAGAGATACCTCAATCACATGAGCTTTGGAATTATTTTTGGTTTTTGGGTATGGTTTATGCCTTTTTCTACCAAACCTCTTATTGCGTCGGGGATTAAAAAATAATTATTTAATTTAAAATTAAGATTAACACCTTCAAATTAAAAAAAATAAGAAACTCTATTTTCATTAACTAGATACTAAGGACGTTGTGTAACTTTTATCTTTAAACTACGATTTGAATATTATAATGATAATAATATGTATGTTAAATAGAAATAAACGTTGTTACTTACCTAGGAAATAACACAAACTTATTCGACACAGATTAAACATTCGTATTTATACATACGCTAAACAATCGAGACTCCTTGTGTAAGAATTTTCAATTGTATTGATATAGGTGACCCAGATGTCGAAATGCATAAATTATTTTGCTCATTAAAGTACTGATTAAATGAGATTAACAAACAAAACTTTAAATGTTACGATTTTAAGTTTTTAAAAAAGACATTTGACCATTTTTCTTATTGTCCATTTTCATCTTAAGGTCCAATTAAGTTAGGCTTTAGCTTAATTTTTCGCCAGGGTGAACTTCCTGCGCAAGGCAAGTGGGATTAAGTGCGGGATATGCCGGACTAACGCTTCTCACTCACGGCCATCAATCATGGGTCCAACAGTCTTGTTATTATATTATATTTATACTACTAGGCAGCCAAACCATTGATGTGTTAACTCTATGTGTCCCCATAAGTGTTACATTATTCGTATGCATGTGGTAACAGATTATAGTATAGAGATAGATTCTTAATATCTCAGTAGTTGTAGTCGACGATGTGATAATTTATTAAGCTTGGACGTATACAATTATGAATAACATATAGACCTACATATATCGGTAACAACCGCGGAGTTAGTTACTAACCGGAATTCCGTGCGTTCGGGTCTCGTAATATCCGCTGCAGTAACACAAAGATGTTTGTAAATGTATGTCGCTAGCTTGTGTTCTATGATTGATAATATTAAATCGTATGAAAAAATATACGGAGAAGAGTGAGACGAGACATATTTATATTTTATACTCTAATTTAATTTCTAAAACTGCGACAAGACGTTGGAGAATGCGTATACACAATATGCGCACGAAGTATGCTTCTCCGACGAAAGTCTGATGTGCCTTGTGCTCCATTTCCTATTTCTTTCCATTTCCTCCTCTTCTTTCCATACTCCTCCTCCCAATTTATCCTACACAAATGCTGGCAATGCATCAAAAACACTTCTAATTGATGCGGTTGTTACCTTACATGATGTTTACTTGTGTATTTTCCGACTTCTAGAATAAAAATATTTTCCAAGTCACTCTAATTGAAAAAAGTCTACTTGAAGAATCACTTAATAATATATTTCTATAAAAATCACCGATTAACAGATGTTCAATGATAAGGTTTGTTGCAACGTAAAAGATATGGATGAAAAGCTATCGATTAGCAAGCTAATTTAAAAGTTAAATTACAAGCTGTATTTATAGCGGCGGCGATACGTCTCCTTAACGACCACAATTAAGTTCCGCCGTCGAGCCCGCGACGCTGCTACATGCACTGAAAAATAGACCTAAGTCTTTTTATTAGCTCGTCTGTCTCCCTTTAGAATCTGGTCGATATGAGAAATCTATATAATAGAAACATAATGACGGCGTATTGGAAATTGTATCGACAAAGATATCGGAAATGTCCTTAGTGCGGAAGTTCAATTAACAATGGACGTCAGACAAATGCAGGCAGTTAATAGGTGAAGAATGTCAATAGAATTAAGTGGATGTCAATGGTATGGTATGATTTGTTAGATCAGAGTATATTTTGATATTAGCTATGCTAACTTTGTTTCGGTTGCCTAATAATTGCTTTCAGTAATTCTTCCGCCGAAAACCTTATTTTGAGGGGGTAGATTTTGGACAGGATTGTATTAACTTTTAGATTTTAATAACGTTAAGATACACTTCTCTTTTACCTTTCCTCTTTTACTTTTACCTTTCCTAAGCAAGTTTAGATTGCAGTTCAGGTCAACTATATAAAAATAAGTATTTAAACGTGATATTTAGGAGGTCATTTGAAGCTTATATACGTATATAGTACATGCATGTAGCACATACATTGTGCTTACAATCTGTACTTACGTACTAGTTCTGCGGTTGCCGCTCGGAAACGTTTCTAAAAAGAAATCCCGCTCCGAGTTCCAGTTAGCCGGCGGATTTGCTGGTTTAATCCTTCATTCCTGTATCGTATATAGGACAGCTATTAGGTAACTATTTTTTATAGTTTGTTTTTTAAGTTGGTCGATTTTGCAAGTTATTTTTGGAAGACGGTGAAATGTATTGAAAAAATAATCTCAAACAACGTCATCTGTTTATCAAGTAAAATAAAGCATACGTTTTATTTATTTTTTTCGGAATAACATTTTTACCTACCTTCTCTTCTATTCTCTGGAAATATTTTAAAAATATATTTTATAGAATAGTCAAAATACACGTAGGTTTTCTCCTGAAAATAGATTTCTTGAATTCAAAACTTTCTTAGGGTTGAAGTTAACGGGAAATATTTTACTGTCAATATACAGCAGGTTTAGTGTTCCGAAACTAATTCCTGGACGGCAATTGGTTTGTATGTAACGTAAGGTTGTAACCATCAGGCACTTATTGACTTTATTGTAATCCTGCTTAATTATAAAAAAAAAAAACAAAGGATATACAGGATTTGTGTGTCGCGAAAGTTTGTTCAAGTGTGTTGACACTGTGACAAGAAGTTTAGTTATTTTCGTGACGTGATAATGCATAAGGGACTTGGGGAAAGTTTTAATGGAAGTTGTTTGTCAATATAAATAATGCGAAGAAAATAGTTTCGCTTACAGTAAGTAAAGAAATGAATGCGAGCTTCATATAATAAACTGAAAGGAAACATGACTTAAATGTATTATAAAAGGGACTATGAGGAACTCACAAGAAACTTTTATTTTAATTGGCATAGACAGTGGCAGAGGTAGACGGCAATCTATACATCATCTTTAAGATAAGTGAGCTCGGTGGAATGGCGGTTAAAAGTCTGTCAACGATTGCATCGAAAAAATCATCCAAAAACCATGAAATTATAGTAGATTTGCGATTTGCAGTATGATAAACATCGTTTAAATCATCATTTAAAAATATTTGTAAACATAGTTTTAGTTAAACTGATGAATATATGATGAAATAAATAAAGCCGAGCTAGGCGACGGCCAAAACATCTAGCACAAGACAAATATCTAAACAAAGCGATGGGATTGGAAACGCAAATTCGTTGAGTAACTGGGACACAGACCGGAAATTTGTTTACATTCCATTTCGGCAAAGCTCCCCAGTGGCGACTGATCCTCTGAGCGAGGCGTGACATTATTTGACGATAAACATAAATTTCGTGCAACGTAAATGTAAATTTACAAAACCAATCATTTTAATAATAAAACAACTGAAGTACATGTTTCGCTTCATTAAACCTTGATTTCCGTCAATAGCTTGTTTTGCATCAAATGTTTACATATGTACACATGTATATCAAACAGATCCCATCTGCAGAAGTCGTGGCATTATTAGGCGATTTTAATGCCTACCACGCAAAATGGCTTGGATCACGTACCAGTGATCACGCGGGGAGATCTGTGCATGACTTCGCCTTGGCATATGATCTGACATAACTGGTCACCTCGCCTACGCGAAAAGGTTTCCGTCGACGGTCCGTTGGGCTCGTTGGACCACTGCCTGATCCGGACCACAGTGGCTATTTCGAAACGCTAATGATTCCTACTGGTGAGCCATCGTCGAGTCGAGTATAGGTCGGCGGACTGGGATGAGATCGCTTTAAGCTGGATTATCCCGACGCCGTTGCCGATTCTGTTGCTGATGTCGGATTTCAGGCGATGGAATTATAGATTCCGGCCATGGTTCGGTCGTTCATGCAGGTTAGCATCACGGTACATGCAGTAATGTTACCGAGCATGGGCCGAAGTGTCAGCGTCAAGGGATGTATATACCAGCTTCCTCAGAAGAAAGTATAACTCTGTCTGCAGGTCCTTCAAAAGAGTTATTGCCAAGGCAAAGCTGAAACAAAGTTTAGGCGACCCTTTGTGCGTTTGCCCCCATATACTATAAAAAAAGAGATGTGACGGCTGATAGAGGGATCTGGAAAAGAATTACCTACTGTTCCGACTCTACATAGGTGGGAAAAGGGCAGGAAGATGACGATGACCACGTGAAAGTTTAATTTTTGGGTACATTTGAGCAAAGAGACATTGTAAAAAGATACACATAGAAGTAATAGTTCCATTTCTACCGATGTACATTTGTATTGTGAAGCAAAACTATCAAAGTGGAGCGGGCGAACGTCAACGTGGCGTGGGATTAGGATTACTGTGTCGTCACAGCACAAGTTGAATCCTTTCCAGTTGCTTGTTTGTTTTTATTTTATCTATTCTCTATTCAATCTATATTTATTGACAGTAAGGTATAACCTTTGAGTTGTAAATTTAGTGTCCCTAGTTTGCCATGGGCTGTTAAATACTTACAATCATATATTTATCATTTACTAACAAGACGCCCTAGCTTCGACCGTGAAGCTATCTATCCTAGGTTACTCGCTGATAGATAAGCTTTCTAGTGGTGAAAGAAATTTTACAATAGTGTCAGTAGTTTTTGAGTTAACCGGAACAGACAAATATGTTTCGTAGACCGCACCCTGAACCATTAGACTGTTGGCGCTGAAACTACTATAAAATCATTAATTAGTACAGTCCAAAGAAGTTACGAAATCCAACGACCTGATTTCAAGATAGGTATGCGCATTTACTTCACATACCACAGCAGCGAGATCGATACCTGAACAGATATTCAGGTTAAACCTCAACTATGCACCGACACAGTAACAAATACCGTGCGGTTCTTGGAATTTCAAACTCTATGACCAAGTATTTATGTAGTATGCAAAACTAAATTAATATTGTTTTACTAGTATATTGAGTAAATACAATAGAAGTAGTTTAGTTTGCAGCTTTTGCAGGATGAAGACTATATTCCACTTTTTGCTTGATATATCTTTTGTGTAGCCAATTAGCGTAGTAATTTGTAAGAACCTTATCAAAAGACTACTTCGTATAAGATATTGGTCACAAAATTGATTGAAATTCCGAGCGCGTAATTAACTTTTGCTATTCCGTTGAAAACTTTACCTCGGTAACCGTCTTCTTCAAATTTGGTATTACGAAGTTACTTTTAAACTCCCATTTTAAAATCTAATTCAGATTGCGAATTTCATAAATGATATAATTTACGGTTATTTTAAGTGCCTTCTGTAAAATGTTATTAGTCATTTTCTTATTCGACGCAAATTATACTAATGGATAAACCCTCACTTCTAAATCAACACATCTACGCGTAAATACTTGTCGGTAAGCGGTACACTTAATACTGCCTTTCTTAATATATTAACCTGGTTGATTGTGGCCTTTTGGGGCCTATAAAAGGATTATTGAAATACAAATACGGGGTTTACGATGTGATAACTACTAGGTATAAAGCGTCGTATAGAATGTTAATATAGGATTTTTTCAGATTTATGAATATTATATTGAAAAATAAAAATTAACGTCAGTAAATATTGATCCCTAACGCAATAACATAATGAACAAGATTATTGTTGTTGTTACTAAATCTAAGGGGAAAGTAAGCTACTAAAGGGGAAACGTTACGGAGAACTCATTTAAGTGTGTACGCGTGTAAACCTACTTAAGATATGTCACATGTGTTATGTATCCTTCAGTACGTATCCCATCCAAGTTTCTGTGGCCTCTCTCATTCTGAAACGGTAGTAAATCTCATCGATCAACGATTACTTAAATCGGTTTTCGTCTTGTTATACATAATAGTTTAGTTGCCTAGACAACCGCAGAAAATCGATAATTAATTAACTCCTCCTTTCCGAAGCATACAACATATACAGAGATTCGCATCACAAAGATTTAAATAATCGTATAGATGTGAAAAATGTTAAGACAAATATGGTTGAATTATTTTATTATAATATAAATTACTTTTGAATCTATAAAATATATTTCATATTTAGAAAAACATAACAATCAGTACAAAACGTGAATTTCATACTTCAAACCTTAATATTACATACAGTAAAAGTCGCTCTATGTCTATATATGAGTATAGTGGGGACCGCTAAAGAGGATTAAGTACATGCGGCTTACATAAGATTATAGCATACTGTAATATTCAAGTATGATAATGATCAATTTTGATTATAGTTGGCATTGCGCTCAACATAAATTATTATTACTTATTTTACCTACCTACATATAACAAAGGAACTACTTTTTTATCATGAATTAAAATTTCATAAACTTAAGTGACGAGCACGAATATTTTGCTTAAATTTGTTTTTTATTCTTTGACGAAGGGAGGACAATGTGCCCATCTCTATCCACTTACAATTTTCTAAAAACTTTTAAAAATATTTTTCGAAACGGTATGATCGTGTTTTGCTTCAATTTTGAAGTGGAAAATTCTGTAGGTTCCTAATATGACAGATGACGCTATTCTAATAAATGTGTAACTTTTCTCCTAGTTTGTACTTTGAATAAATCTCTCTTTTAATGTCTTATTATTTTTGTATTACAGTGATTTAAAATAATAACTATTGTTATTTCATGGTCTTTCACGGTATTAATCATTACGTAAACTTTATTACCTAATGTCATTACTTCTTCCTTCTTACTCCATTCTACGCGGACAGCGAGAAACCATGTACCTATTATAGCATTTTGTCATGATACACACGCCTTTAATGCTCCCAGCCGGTCCTTCAGTCGAGGAGACGCAAATGGGCTAACTGCGCCTTTGTGAGTACACGGGGATTTACC
Source organism: Papilio glaucus (assembly GCA_000931545.1). Classification (NCBI taxonomy): domain Eukaryota; kingdom Metazoa; phylum Arthropoda; class Insecta; order Lepidoptera; family Papilionidae; genus Papilio; species Papilio glaucus. The sequence continues at coordinate 353,701 of JWHW01033424.1, read as the reverse complement.
TTCTAATTCCTAATGAATGTTACAACATAAAATCTAAGTATAGAATGAAATCAAATAAAAAGCATTTCATAACAAAATAACTTATCTTTTATTTATTTAAGGGTTTGACAGATTACTTTTTGAAGTATCTTTCATGCAAATAAACTGTTAAACAGTATTGTAGGTCAAAAGTTTAATGATGTCATTTGAGTCTCTCATTAAGTATTTAAACTGTCATTTGCACAAAGAGCAAAATTAAGAATTCCAAGTAAATAGTGAATGAGTCAAGTCCGACGCGTTTGAACTGATTAATTTAAAATAGGTCAAGCTCTATCGGGGCTCGGGAATTCGTAATCGATGTATTAGCCAGTCCGTCCATTACGAAATGTGAAGTGAATTTGTTAGAATACCATTACATCTAAATAGCACTTAATACATACAAAGTAACATTAAAATCAAATTGTTATGGACTTTAAAGAGAAATAATTTACAGGGTCTTTGAATAGTTACCATGTATTTTTTAATGACTTTAATGATTTAATATAGTAGCTACGTCCATTTTATTAATATTGGACTACATATTATTTGATTACTAGCTGTTGTCCGCGGCTTCGCACACGTTTGTATCATCTCTTCCTCGCTGAAAAATTTTGTAACATTTTGTTTGTAAATTTTTTGTATTTTGATTTCGCGTATAATAAATATAATAACTCGGAATTAAGCTAAATCTTAAAAAGTTTTTTTTTCTGTTATTAATTAATATTAATTAAATCTTAAATTGATAGAGTTTGTTCTTCTTTCAAGGTGAATGCACAAAAATTTGCGGACTGAATGTGGGGATCTGTTACTAGCATCATGTGCAGCTTTATCATATGCTTTCGTTACTGGCTTTTGTAATATGTTATGAGGTTTAAAAATAACTGTTTTCTTTTTTTAATATGATGAGTAGGAGAACTGTGTATATCTATTTTATTATTATTGAAAGTATGAGAGCGTACAGGGATGGGATTTGATACTAATACATCAGCATGTCAGATCAGATCTTGATCTGGGTGGGTGTAATTTAGATGCCTCTGCATATGAAGTGCAGTTCGTAATATTTGTCTTAAAAATTTGGGGCAAAATTTACTTGTGGTGAAATGTCTCCCACTGCATAGGCAACGTGCTATATATGCTCTTCTTCTACTCTACACGACTCTGCACTATGTTTTTGACACATTTGTGACATTGTGGCTTTGACCTACACTGTACTTTGGTTCGGTTGAAGCGATGGCAATTGTAGCATTGCATAGTTGGAAAAGTATATAACTCTACTGCCAGAGAGTTGTAACAAATAAATATTATTTTTGCTAAAACTTGCCCATCAAATGTAAGAACTACACATTGTGATGGTTTCCAGACAAAATTTCTCTCTATTGTGGTTTTAAAATTTAATCTTCTAGCTTTAATAACCTCCCCATATTTCACACTATTGGTGCAATTATATTTTCTTTTTTCTCATTCCACGTACTAGTCCCACTCTTGTTATATGAAATGAAGGAATAAAGGCTATGTAATTATTCTTTTGTAATATATCATTTTTAGTAAATGCATTACCATCTAAATAATTAGAGAAAGAAAGTGCGATACAATTTCTGTCTATTCTTTAACACAGCTGTTTGATTTATTTGGACGTGGATAATATATGGAGAAGTATCACAAATCATTTTTTTTCTGAGTTATTGGTTCAGAAAGTTTATTAAGAGAATTTAAAGACTTCATACTGTCGCAATTACAGTCCTTTTACTTTTGCAGTCTCTCTACCGCCGTTTGCACCGTCTAAATTGTTAGGACTTTTCTTCTTATTTTTATTGCAGTGCCTACACAATTTTGTTTGACGTAATACTCTGCGTTTTCGATTATTGTACCCAATTACAGAACCATCTGTATCTATGCCACTTTCAGCACTCAATACACACGCTACGTTTCCACCTGCCATCTACTTCTGGGGGCTCATGCCCCCAAGACCAGGTGGTTCCTTCATTAGAAAATGTATTGACAAGTAGTTAAAGATGAAAATAAATACAACTACATATATAATATATACAATAATTATATAAATAACTATACACCACTGGTAGTGTATGTCATGTCATGTGACAAAATGTCAAAGAGGTGTAATTGTCGTATCACACATTACCATGGCAAAACCTAATACAGGTTGTATTAGGTTTTGTTGTCCTATCACTCGGGAATGTATTTTCTTGATAAAATATATTGTTATTTTCTGTACTCCTGACTACATGTGTACAAAATTTTATGATGATCGATCGAGTCTTTAAGTAGTTAAAGTGTAACAAACAAACGCAAACTCACATTCGTGTTTATAATATTAGTCAGAATTGAATCTATGACAGCATTCATTATTCTCCAGACAAGGGAGAACTAACAGCTGTTGCACGAATGAGCCGGCTCGACCGGCGAAATACTTCGACCTCACAGAAGACTCAAACGTCAAGTAGAAGGATTCTGCATTTGGTGTGATGATAGACGTGCCGAAGATCCAATTCCGGTCCTCTTCCAATTCTTTTCTAATAAGGAAAGAATGGAAAAGCGAAGAGGATTTGAGGAGATGGCTTATGTGTCACCTTCTTCCATAAAAGGCGCTTTAACTGCTTCGTTTAGCACGTGCTGTCGTTAAAAGTATTCTGGGATGTTTTCACCCTACATTTTTACCACATAACTTATGTAACTAACATTTTCAAGAGCTAAATTTAAAGTAAATATTTTATCATTATGCGCTTATAGAGAGTAAATGAAAACTGAGCTTGCTTGAATCGATCTGTCACTGAATTTTTATCCTACGTGCTATGAAAATGTGATACATTTTGCAATGCGTTAATTATTTTCAGCGGCGGTTCTATGCGTTAGTTGTGAAAGAGTCTCTTGAGTGGAGTGTTTGTGTGTTGGCGATATAACAACAAATTAACTGAAAGTTTACCGAGTCTCGAAGATGCTGTGCATTGCAATCTTTGACTAAGCGCGAAGTTTGTTTGCTCGGAGCGAGAACGCCTTTGCCGATACGTGAGTTGGAACTTCTTTGCTAGCAATTAATTAATTACACGACTCTACAAAAAAAATTTCGTTCTTTGTCCTAAAGTTTATACTATTATTTTCCAGTTAGTTATGCACAAAAACGAAAAGAAAATACCATTTTTCGGTATAAAGTTTGCTTTGGGATACTTAAAAATTTTTTTACCGAAGTTATCGGAAGCAAAGGTTAAAGCTGGGGTTTTTGTTGGTCTGCAAATAAGACAGATTTTCGCCGATGAAAAATTTCCAACGTCGCTGAATCGTACTCAAAAAGCAAGTTGGAACAGTTTTAAAGCAGTAGTTTCTGGATTTTTAGGAAATAATAAAGCTGAAAACTACGAAAAGTTGGTTGAGGATATGCTTACAAATTTTAAGGCCATGGGCTGCAGGATGTCATTAAAAGTACATATGCTGCATGCTCATTTGGATAAATTTAAAAACAATATGGGAGCCTAATCCGAAGAGCAAGGAGAACGTTTCCATCAGGACATCATGAATTTTGAACAACGCTATCAAGGCCAATACAATGAAAACATGATGGGCGACTATATTTGGGGTTTAATGAGAGAAAGTAGCTATGAACATAAAAGAAAAAGTAAAAGTGTGCACTTTTAAGTTATTTTCCACTTTTCTGTAAGCTAATTTGATAGTAAAACTTAATAAAAATAATAAACATTTTTATTTCAATAGTTTTATTTTCAATCAAAAATTAAAATCCGAGATTTTTAAAAAATTCGTTCAATCAGTCTTCTAAGCACAAAAGCAACGTTTTTCATGCCATATATTTTTTTTCCGTCTTATTACGACCTAAACTACCGAAATTTTATGCTTTGCAATCAAAGTCAAATTTCATGTTGACCCGTGTTATTTATAAGTTTGTGCACCACGACGGATCCATAAGTTCCAGATTGGTTTTCATTTAAATGTTTTACTTATTTATTGAAAATAATTCTAAAAGGGTAGAGCCCTCAACAACAACATCTATTGTACGAATAAGCCTCGATCGACAGGTGTGAAGTAGAAGTATCGTTTCGTTTGTTGAGTCATGAGAAAAGAGGACTAAAATTAGGCCTCCGGGCCTAAAATAGTTTTCTAAGAATTCAATATCGGTTCGATTTGTGAAAAAAGAGTAGGAAGCTCCTCAAAAGTAAGGGAAGCATTATCAGCTATACGATGTAAGTGATGCTTTGCCGACTTTATGCTGGCTTCCCAAATACCTCGAAAGTGAGGTGAATAGGCGGGACTAAATGCGAATCCTAAGCCTTCATTGGCTGCATAATCATGAATACGCTCGCAACTGGACCGGAGTACTTTACTTAGTTCATTGTGTGCGCCCTTCAAATTTAAATGAGGTTTACCTCTTCTTGAAACAAACCATCGCAACGTTAAAATAAATGATTCAGTACTTAAATCGTTTACTAATTCTAAGTGTAACGCTTTCGTGGAAAGACAAATAAATAGACATAGATTTCCCTTTCCCTTAAGGCCAGAAATCAATAATAGCCGTACAAAATCGACCCAAACGAGTAGAAACCAAAAGAAGTCAATTCTTTCCGTAGGTAGGTGGCCTATTAAAGGTTGCGACGTTTTGTGGCGTAAACGAGTATAAATACATGCACTGCTTAATTGTGCTGCGTGATAGGTGTCTGCCTCCCACAGGCCAAAAGATCTCCTATATGGGAGGCAAGTAGGTGCTGAGGATTAGCATGAAACGGCTGCTCATGTTTACTTTTAAAAAGTGGCTTTGTTAAGTGGTACTTCGAATCCAATATCATAGGGTGCCTTTTTTAACGCGATTTTGTTCGCCTAATTGCAAGGTAATTCCCAGTTTTCAAACCATACCAAATATAAACAACGACAAGTTTACCGTTACAGTATCAAAACGATAAATGTTTTGATATCAATATCACTTTTTTACAATGTTTGTACATTTTTTCTCTAGTCCTTATAAATATTTACTAAACAAACAACCATTACATCTCTCAAACCAATTGCGATTGTTTGTCGCTGGTCCCTTGCTCAATTACAATTTGTTCTAAGTTAAAATTTATTTGTTCGTCCCGTGAATTTGGAAAACAACTCGCTCTTTTATGGTATGGCTTAACGACAAAAGTGAAATAGCAAGTAAATACTATCAGTACACTTGATTGTTGTATATCATATTCCATTTAAATGACGATTGTACTACTTTTTTCCCAGTGTAATTATACGATATACTCCCATATGTTTGTTCACACCTGAGACGTGGTGATAAGTCTTATTAAACTAGTAAGTAATATTTATTAGCTGTACGCAGCCTACAAATGTATCTAAGTCTCTATAATCTATCTCTTAATGTAAGATTTAAGCATATTTCCTGATGTCAATTAACGTTAAAAGTATAATCGGAAATAATATAAAATATATTTTTTAATTAATAGCGATACTTGCAATATATCACAGAGTAAATTGTTTGTTCTATTTAGTACTTACAAATAATTGGCGAAATTTCCTTACTTCGGGAACTATTTCAATAAAACGATCCCGTAACAAATTGTTTTGACATCAAATTTATGGCTTCTCTGATATTTTATTAGTCTTGGTTGTATCAGCACCGCTCAAGAGAATTGTAACCATATTAGTATCAACTACCATTTCAAGCTCTTACATTATTTCAACCCAGTTGTGCTAAAAATAGTCTTAATCTCCGAACGAAAAAGGATCTTCAGCACAACTTGAGGACCAACAGAACTTCGTCATCCTTACACTTCTGTGCTCCATATCCTAACATTAGCTTCATTACATTTATAAGTTCACAAGATTGTTAGAAAAACTGATCTCTGTTATAAAAAATGGTAATTTGTTGTAGTGTGAAACATTTATTCGCGCGCCTTGGCAGCAAAATCGAGCAGTATGTGGTAACGGCAAGCGACATGACTCTCTCTCCCTGCCGTGATGTCCCTTCTACTTTCACTCTTGTGTGAGTGCCCCATACTGACTTTTAATAATTAAAATAATATGTGAAATATATACCGATTTTCACTGTTCGTGTAATTCGTTTTTATCAGAACGACCTGCTATGTTTGCGCAGCGTGATACTACTTGGCTAAATAATCGGCGTGTTCAATCAAACGGAAGTTAACGCTGATTTATTATCTGGCAAAACCGCAGGATTGATGAGGCTACTGTTAATTGGATTTTAGGTTCTACTGCTTATCCTTGTCGGACAGTATGAAACTCATCTGTAAATTCCTCGGGTATAAATCAGTTGTAGTAATTTGTGTGAAATCATGTCAATCAAAGAATCCAAGTTCCATTGACCTAAATAGAGAAGAGAATACAAGTTGACGTTCAAATAATCTTTGGTGATAAGTATGTTTTAATGAATTTTTATTATATGCTAATTCTCTGACCAACTAGACTCACAATTTTCATCTTGTGCTACCAAATAGAACTAATTTTTTAAAAAAGAATCGGCTTATTTTATAATTAATTTTGTAATCAAACTGAAATTAATTACACGCATCCTCCATCCTCGTATCGATGATACGAACAAAATGAATCAGCTAGGTCGGTAAGTCGCTGTGTCCTCTCCCGTCCCGGGCTCTTAATTGATTACTTTATAAAATTGAATTTTGCCGAGCTTCATCATGCCCGCCCTCGATTTTGTTAGCTGATACTCTCGATCAAAAAAACAACAGCTCTACGCGATTAATTTAAAATAAATGAATGTTGTTAATAATACTTTTTTACTTTTGGTATATTCCAACATCATACTACTAACGAAATAAAGAGCAACGATTTGATTGTTATTGTTCCAGGAAATTCTTCTAATATGGGAGATATTTTTTTTGTAGCTGCGAGCGAAGCTGGAACAGGTTAGTAGTATGACATAAACGTGAAAAAGGATGAATGGATTGGTGAATGTTATTTATAATCTTTAAAGCAAAAACTATTTAACTATTTTCGATATAACTTTGCATTCATTTATTTTAAACATTAGGCATTTATACAATAATTTATGAAAAATTATTGGGTAAATTAACCGAAATATATAGATAAAAAAACTGATTTATTATTGTATTATTTATTAACTACATTAAGTACTTGGACAAATAGTTAAAGTGTTATGACGATGAGAATGTCTTTTGAAGCGTTCTACTATAATCGTTGAAGCGCTGAAATAAATCCTCTAACTGTTTTTTGATGATAAAATTGCATCTGAATAGAACCTTCTTTATAATCATATCGTAAAGCTTGAGCATGTAAGATCTGCATCGTCATGAGCCGCCTTCGACTTTGCTAGAGGGATCGTTTGAATAGCTTTGCATAACTTTGTCATGTCGTGCGGCATTACGTCATGTCACTGCTCCAATGCGCTGCGTCATTGAAGATAGCAAATTGCACAATTTTGATAATCACGTAGGTCGTCCTTGAGCTTCGTAATAGTTTAACCCTAGTGTCTTAAGGGACAGCGGGTTTTTAGAGATTCTGACCTAGACTGATTTCTAGACTATTAAAAGTGGCTTATGAAAAGTAAACAATGTGCGCAATTATAATATATTCATTCTCGCCGTCGTATTTTGCGTAATCAACTTTGTTGTTTTAGTTACAATGTTTTGCCTGTGCATGTTGTGTTGTTGTAATAAAGGATAGAGGTTTGTTTTGTGAGGACTTTGATGTGTAACGATACATATTTTTGAAATAAATGAAACTTAATATCATTTGATTATAATTTCATTCTTTAAAAATCTTTAAGCACCGAAGAAGTTGCACTTAGCTTGGATTTAAGTAGTAAAAAATAATAAAAATTATAACCAAAACAAAACATTGTATTTAACACGAGACTTGTTACAATAAGTTTAATTGATATTTGGTTATAAGTGTGTGCTTTTATTATACAGAAATCTTACGTTATTATGTTAAAACGAATAGTGGTAAAGTAATTAATTAGGGGTCAATCGAAGTACAGAAGTATCACTTGTATTGTGCAGATGCAGTGTACTGTGCGGTTAGGTGTAATTAACGTAAATGGTTAAAACAATCATAGGTAATGTTATTATTGAAATTAATGGTAAATATGACCTACCAAAAACATTTCATGTAATATTGGTTACTAAGACTAATAATTAATTTACTGTAAAAATGATGATATAGAGCCCCTAGCTGAGCTCTGAATTGTGCTAAAAATAACAGATTGATTCTCGCATAAACTATCCCTTGTGGGTTATAATAAATAATAATGTCACGTTTCAGGAATATAAACGGTCAAGCCAAACTTTTGAGCACAAATCGGAGCTTAGATAGGTGCCTGGTTCTACTAGATATCTCATAACTTTTTAACTGTAAATTCGTTTTCTTTTTGACAAGTAATGACGGTACGAAAATACGAAACATACGTTACGAAACGCTTAAAGAAAAAAGAGATAGTGCCCCGTTTCTTAGGCTTGTCATGGTACCAGATGTTGTCCAATACACATACGTAGCCCTCGATTCAATAAAAAATAAAGGTTTTGAATTTTAGTACTGTAAGGATGTTAGTTTTGTTATTTTATAGTGAAATAAGGCGATGCGATAGCGTCGAAGAATATTGAAAATTATAAGGTAATCAATTAAAGGGCTCATCAATCTTGAGTACTGGCAGCTGATGCATCAATTTTGTTGTTCCGATGGTTAGAAATCAACTTACGTCTTCTTATACTTATCAACGAATCTATATCAACGACTCATTTTTTTAATCCAAATGAAATGTAGTATACGCTATTCATGATTTCGTATATCGTTTTGTGGATCAGTGAATGGTCACGTGACTGAGGCGATCCGACCGATGTGTGTTCTCTTGGAACGTCCATTACCAACCCTGCCACTCCTGCTAACCTTTAATGGACAGAGGATGGGATAGACAGGATGAGCAGGTGAAACATTTTGTAATATTTTACTTTTTTTTCATCGGGTTCTTCAAACAATCTTGTTTTCGTTTTAATACTAAATAATATTACTTGCTCCGAGGATCGGGGAGCCATTCAGAAGCTTTGTTCAAATAGAACGTAGACCAATTTCCGGCTTACCTCCGAGTTACTCGGTCACTTTGGTATTTCTATCCTCGGTTTGTACTATTCGTTGGGACCGTACGTTATTTTCCATTAAATAATGGTATATTATCGATATAATTTATTAATATTTTAACCATTTCGACATAGTTCACAATACTAGTCAGAGGGCAGATTTGATGCTACGACCATGTTATATTGGCTATTGGCGCTTGAAAATTGCTTCATTATCACATAAAAATCACTTAACGCGGATAAAAAAGTCACTTCAAAATCTTCTCTCTAACTCAGCTTGGTATTGTTTGCGACGGCTTAGTGTCCGACGTTACTAGAGAAAAAATATACTAATGTAATTTATGGATACAGCATTTAGCATATTTACATTTCAGGAGTTTATTTAACAAATCTAACCTTTTCATATATAACATTATCTTTTATTGTCCTTCTTATCTTTCCTAATTCTTAATTTAGTTACCGAACGATAATATAAAATTTACAAATAGAACCTAAATTTAAACTACAAAAGAAATGATGTATGGAATAAGTCAAAACTATGTGAACAACATACATCGTTATTCGCTGTTGAATTGAACAAAAGGCGCTTAAACAAAACATGTTGCACAAAGGCCGGTCTGCTTCGCTTCCTACAGTCTCTATTGAGTTACACAAACCTATACAGTTTGTTCGCAGAACGTTAATGCTGTGTTGCAGAATTTTCTCTTTAAACAAGATTTAATATTTGTTAAATAAAGATTTTAACATAATAAATTTGAAGTTAGTTTATCTTTAGCGACCGAACTGGATATTAAGTGGCCGATAATTGTCAGGATCCTAGGGGAAGGTAGATATTTACAGTAGTAGATATCTTTTTAAAAATGATGATATAACTTTTACCTGTCATATGCTTAACAATGTTAATATTTTTAGAATAAGAGGGCAAACAACTAGTGGCTCTCATAAGATATAAACACGAGAGAAATTGTAGGTGCCATTTGATTTCACAAGACAATTAAAGTGCGATTTAGGAAGTGTTTTTTTTTAATATGGGTAACGGGTGGCCTAAAGTTAAGTGATCACCGCCGCCCATGAACATCCACCATATTAGAGGAAATGTAGATGCGATGCCGGCTTTTAGGGCTTCCTCCCCTAAAAGCGCTCTTTTCTTGGAGGATCCTAAGTCGTCCAAGAAGGAGGATCCGCTGTAGACAGATCATACTACAAGGATAGTAAAGAGGAGTAAAGTTAAAAGTTGAGCGAAAAGCGAGCAGTTGCGAATGATTGATCGATGGTTCATCGTACATATCCTTTGATATAAGGGAACAGAAAACGTTGGATCTCATACACAGTTGTGTTAAAATATGGTAAAATAAATATATAATTTATATAATAGATTCACTGAAATAACAAAATGATTCGCAGAAAAACGTTAAGTAACTTAAATAATTAATGAGGGTTGAAATAGAAAGCGTTTTATAATAAATAAAAGGTCCACTTAGCTCTCTAAGCCTTATTTGTATTTAATATTTCAGTTACTTTAGGTGAATATCTTTTATCATAAAATCAGATGGTCGTTGAGACGCTCAGCCACTTGCAATGGGTGTTCATAGCAGGTAGCTCAGCAGCTACCTAAGATTACCTACTTACCTTGTGTTCTTTGTTTTTCTACAGTTAGCCTGCTACCATTTTAACTACTACTTTTTATTACTATATCTCCAAAATTACAAAATAATGAATACAATGATTATTTTCTCTAGTCACCTTACGTTCTTTTCTATCTATTGCCATGGTAATGTTTCATGTTATTTTATTTTAATACAAAAGTGAATTCATAATGAAGCGAAGAATATTTAAATATCTCTATGAAGGTGACAAGGTTTTAGTCGGCATTAAAAAGACTAACCGAGGCCGAAATTATCAAGTACCTACATTTTACGTTTAAGGATTAAATAACTGGCGACGGTGACCCATCATAATCAGGTTGTTCTTAACGAGAATTATGACTTTATATCTCACCTTTTTTCTTGCAGTGTGATTTTCAAAATTCGTTATACTATATTGTGTTAGCTTGTTGTGTCATTCACATTTCTGGTTTACCGAAATTGTATGAATACTGTACTAAAACATGAAGTTGCGTAGTTTACTTCAGATGTCAAGAGAGACTGGGAATGGTATTTTTCTTCATGGAATGAAGCACCAAGTGAATTAAAAAAAAATTAATAACTTGTGGCAGAGAAAATTGTTTTCTATTGAAAGTACTCGTACGAGCGAGTAGCGTTCGAATCGAAAATTATTTTGCTGCGCAAAGTCTGTTTTTTTAAATTGAAATATTTTAAATAAGTTGTATGTATATTAAAGTCGTTACGCAATGATATCTCTAGCACAAGCAAAACGTAACAAAAACGTTTATAAAGTTATATTAGTTTCAAAGTTTTAATTAAATAATATATATGCTCTGTTCGTGTGCTAGTATGTAGTTGGAGTACTAATTGAATATGCAAGAGAATTGCACCGTTGGGCGATATTGTTCATGAACTCCGCTACCTATTCAAACATTTTTGATTAAAATACATTTTTTAGCAATATATTTTTTTCTAATACCTTTAAACGAGCAATTATTGTATATTTCGGAAATGGCTCAAAGAATTTTCATGAAATTTTATATTTAGATTCGTTTTTTTTTTATTTATCTATATAGGTGTTATCTTCATAGAAACGTATAAAAAATTTAAGTAATTAATGTGCGCCATCTTTTGATAGGTATTTGCATTATCTATTGTTAACGCGTTGTCAAGGGAGAACTTACTGATTACTCATACTTTTGTTAGATGCAGCTTTATTTAAAAAAAAACTATGAACTTACATATAAAAGACAACGCAGATCGAAGCTCGGTCCACAGCTAGTACTTTTTAAAGGTCTAAAACACTCATATTTCTGTTTATAAATGTAATGTTCAGATAACGCCGCTGACTGATTACACTGTTTAAAACCTTAGAGTTCGGTTTGATGTCCACGTAAACTTGACCCCTAGAATCTCAAACCGCGAGTGGGCCCCAGATTTAGCTCGGCAAGTTCATAGCGGATCGACATCGTGACACGGGAATTTTACATTCTATGATATTATATTCATACCAAAAGCAAACACTCCATTCACCGTCTTTATGATAAGAATTTATAAAAAATAAAACGGCAAGCTATTTTCAGTGTGAAATATTAAAAAGTTTTAATTAGATTCTGGATGGCGAGAGATCCTTCATTGTTAAATGCCCTCCAGCCCTCGTCAAACAATTAACGAAATTGCATAAAGCTTTTGTGCCTGTCACTACCTACAGCTTGTGGAATTTAATAATTTTATGCCCTCTTAATATATTAACCCCTTTTATAATCACCGATATAACAATTTGGGGTTAAGAGGACAAACAATAAAAGAAGTTAGAACATCTGACTTTATCTCATGTTGCTAATCTACGAGCATAAAAGAAAAAACTTACTGATATATCAACGCACAGCCCAAACTACTGGGCCAACTAATTAATTTTTTTTACAGTTTTCTGTTAATGTATAGGAATATAGAACACTAAGAAATGATTTTTCTAAAGTCATCCCCTACTTTAGACCATTAGGGTATTTTGTATTTTGAGAAACTATCTATGCCAGTACATACATATCTAATCCTGCTTTGTCAGAGTTTTGACCTAGGTAACCGATAATTACACTATAGCATTTGTAGTTAAATATACGCCTATCTACTGTTAATTAATTCCTTGGAAACAAGTCTTGTCTTTGCTTGACTAAACCTTTAATAAGATTCACATAATCAGATTCAGGTTAGTCGTTCTCATGGTTAATTCTAAAAGGAAATCAATAAATCAAATTTAACGAGGAGTTCCAAATGAAACGTTTTAATAAAGTCGAGCAAAAGCGAAAGTCCCTCGAACTCGGGCGGAATTTCAATCAGTTGTGCGACCAATCTTTTAGATGAAGTGGCTAATAAGTTTCACGCAAACCACCATCCTAAATACCTTTAGAAGTGAATGATCTTTTAAAGATATGCAATTTTTTAGACGCCACTACACAGCATGGTTTAGGCGTTTTTGAATATAATTAAAACACGTTGTTTTTTGTTAAAAGGTTTTAAATTGTTCATATTTCCGGTATATTTGTACCTTAGTAGAATGCCATTTTGGATAGTTGTTTGGTAGCCTTGTGTTTTGAAATTCTTAGATGTTTTAGTGTCGGGGCGTGGTTGAGGTTTGGCTTGATTATTTGCTTAGGTATTTTCTTCGCATAAGATAATGGGAAGGTATTTTGTAATTTTTTATTTCATCTTTACTCTTAGTCCAAGTAAACTAAATAATTTCATGGATTTTATCGCGTTTATTTTACGTTTATTGACTCCCAACGTTTCGAGTACTTTGCAGCGCTCGTAGTCACGGGGGGCGTAAAATTTGTTTTTATAAAATGTGTAATATTCGCATAAATATAATAAATCATTATACCAGAGTATTATTAATAGTACGATGATATGATGATAATCATTGTTTAATTGTGAATTGTTTTTGATTGTGAATTGATGTGTTCGGCTTCTTTGGTACGCAAAGAGCATATGCACGCGCACGTGACGCTGTATAAAAAATAAATAAAAATGTAAAAATTCATGTAGCGAATGCAATAGAATGATTTGAAAATAAGTCTTTATGTTACAATGTTTTTTTCGGTTTTTAATGATTTAACTCAATTTTATATAAGGCTTCGCACGGGTAGTTTCTCCATATAAAGGTTCATTAGACTTTTAGGGAATTAATTTAGAAAAATCCTTTTTTAGATCTCACCCACGTTATAACAGAAATTTCTGTGTAAAGTTGCAAGTCTCTACGCTCTATATATTTTTAATATACGCCATATAATTTATTTTATTTCATAACATATACTGCAGAAAAAATAGCTTTCTTCTTTCTTCTTCGCCCAATTCGCCCCGTATAAAAATTACAGATAAAGATTTTGTTGATATATCTTGTCGATTCGAAATCTTTATTTATAAACGTTCTTTAATTTGAGGAAGAGGTTATCGTATCGATGGGATGAACATTAAATGTCTGGCAGTTACGAAA
>JWHW01033424.1:320394-332551 GCA_000931545.1 Papilio glaucus | reverse complement strand
GCCTGCCTGGGTTCGAACCCGCGACCTACAATACGTAAGTCGGGGCCTAAGCCACTGAGCCACCACTGCCCCTAGCCACCACTGTCCCTAGCCACCACTGCCCCTAGCCACCACTGCCCCTAATCTATGACTAATAAATACACATACCTATTAAAAAAATTAACACTTTAAATGTTGGGGCACAACAAAACACAAGCGGGGCATCAATTCATAAATCATAAGCTTGTCATACTGTAATTGAACAAGAAAACACGGATAGGCAAGTGAAATTAGGTTAAAGGAAAGCTATAATGGTCGTTAGATTAATGAAAATTTATGTAAAGAAAAATGAAAAAGGAGATAATAAGACGTCAAAACGGAATGGGATAATGCAAACAAAATGGATATTTAGAGGTTACTTTGGTCGAGCTTTTACTCGCCTGGATTTAGTAGTTTGTACTGGAATGATAGTTTTACTTTAATATTAGTATATAATTGTGGACTACTGGAATCTGGACACCATTACACGTCAACATTTGCAAGGAAGCAAGAAGAGGCAGAGGTGCGTTGACAGACATTACATACGAAAGAGGGTGGGGAGATTGAGAAGAAGAAAAGATAATGGGAAAATGGAAGAGAATGGGAAAAGGAGGGAAATGATGTCCTGATACGTAACAATTTGAAAGGGTTCCTTCTTTCCACCGCTGCTACTAGTCCCACGGAGTTGTGCTTGTGCTCATAGTTTTTGGATCCAGTCCAACAGGTCCATCTATGTGGATCTCTGAGTATTTTAAAAAACATGCAAAATAATGTTGCAGCTGAAACATAAAATAATAAAACGTATGAATGTAATGTTTCAGTAGTACCTATACACAAAAGCCTTAATGTAATATAGATTTTAACAGACGGCTGTCCATTGTTACGGAATGTTTAATCGCCTTTCATTACAGGGAAGAGTATAATGGAAGTTTGTTTACTCTTTGAAGCATGTTTGTTTTGTATAGAAATTTACTTTAATTTTACGCTTTAATTAATCAAAATTGTATTACTGCACTACCTACTACTTTGCACAATGTGTTTATGTATACGAAAGCTCGCAAAAGAATAAAAAGAGGAATGAAGACATACGAGCGTGTAACACATCTGCTGCAAAGTAATGGTGTAATTTATTTGCTTGTTTTGGTAAGTTTATTTTTACTGTTAAAATTGTGCATATTTAAAGAACACAAAAAAATTGTAAGAGCAAAAGTTTTATATCTGCATTTGTTTTAATATGATAATGCTTGCCATGTTGTAGTGTTACTACGCGGGTACAACTACAAACTAAAATTCTGCTGTTGACTGAATTAGGTCAGCTCTAGCCTCGGTACATTCCATCTTGTATATAATATGTTCATTAACTTGTACTAACATAGAATATTTGAACAACACGTGTTTCGTAATAAGGGTTTGGAATGAAATTTCCGTAAAACTGGCGCTGGCACTGGCCACTTTTTTACATTTAAATTAAAACTGAATCAGTACAGCATATGTGCAAAAGGTTTGCCATCTTTTTAACGATAATTCTAAATTTAAGAAGTTGCCACAATGTCGACAATTTATTGGTTAATGAACAACTGTAATTTTTTTATCGAAATATTAATGCTGAATAAGATACGATTAATTAACATACATAGTTAGTTATACGTACGTATTCGTGTGTACGAGACGCAAAGGAAACTTTTAAACATTAAAATTTAAAGGTGAAATTGCAAAGTGTAATTAAATACGGCCACTATAGAATAACCCTTTTCAAAACTTCTTCAATATATCTATTCACTTTGTTTCATTTCATGCAAATTGAATTCGTACTCGGGCACAGTTCAGGAAGCAAACTTTAGTTCGTGTATTTCACAATGGTACCGAGCTATGCCATAATACAATTAAATGTGTCACCGGTAGCTTGTTAGAAATTCACAACTTCTATAGAAAGTTTCTAAAACATATGATAACAAGATTAATTTCGGAGCAACAAACTTTTGTAACAAAGCTACCGACGCAATTGAGCTGAACCTTTGTGTCAGTCGGTGCTACATTTTCTAATATGCTCCTGCACGATTTGCAATTTAGAGACGCTGTGAACTCTGACTTCAATTAATCCGAAAGTTAGTAGTGTTGCACAATTTATTACTTTTTTAATTTTATAACAGCTGGATGGTATTTTATTTTATGGCAATTACGCAAAGGAAAGAGGAGATCCTGATAAATTTAAAGACGCACTACGCATAGTGAGTATGGTTTTGTTCTTATGAAAATTATTGGGACGCTTTATTTTCGACCGTAAATAGCATATCTACTATTGTTTGTATTATAATATCATTGATGAGGAATCAAGCTACAAAAAATTTCTGCGATTAAAATAGGAAACGAAGACGTGCAACAGCTAGTGGTGTAAGCCTTGGTGTAATTAATCTAACTATGGGATAAGTAACAAAAAAAATAAAACACAATAGTATAACCAAAAGTATTTTACAGACAAAGATGTCTTAATTCAAATTGTGTATTCAATAAGGGATGACAACCGTATTTAAGTACGGCACGTATTCTTTTGTGTACACAATCGATTCCTCACAAAGGAGTTCATTTGGAACCTTTAATACAGCCTTTAAACTTTTTGTTCTTATTTGCTTCTTTTACTTCCAAAGAAACTTTTTAATTGCCATGTTCGTGCGTATTCGTGTTTTTGCTTTTGTAAGACGTTGTTTACTGAATTTAAGTGACGGAGGGTATTTCAATAGTAATACTATAGCAGACTGGTTAGACGTAATATTTATTGCGTATTTAATGCGTATTTGGTAGATTTTTCATTAAGGTAGGTAGGTAGGTAGTGTAGGTTTTTCGATTCTATACACCTAAATTTATAATCTGTCTTTCTAGTATCTTAATTTATGATTTTGAATCTACCAACTATACCTTGTTTCTCAGTATTGGCAGCCATTACACTTTTTATACTTTCATCGGAAATCGGGTAATTTTGTGGAAATTGTGAGATAAAATTAAGTGCAATTGTGTAATATGTATAGCTAATGTTATAAGGTAATGTGGGAAATAGTTTTTATTTTCGTATTTACGAATTTTAGTAATGTAGTGAAACAAGATCTGGATGTCTTTGCTCGACTGACGTATGTATATTTTTATGTGACATTTATTTAACATTTTGTCTAATTATGTTGCTACATAGGAGCTTGAAAGACTGACTAGACATCTCGGAGAGAGAAGTTTATTTATTAGTAGTTAATAAGAAAAACGTCCATGCGAAAGTTTTTCACTTCAGGTAACTTTTATGACAGTACTCTCTTTCTGAAAGCGTTTTGTTTAGATTTAATTTTAGAATAATTTTTAGAATATCTTCATAGGATATTGTGTATATTACATAGACTATAAATATTAAGTCATATTGTCTTCTTTATCATAATGAAGGCCTTAGAAATGTGTCGGTAACCATTCGTATTGGTACCATTCATATTGGTACATTTATATTTTTTTAATTGACGAAATTTTAACAGCTTTAATAGTTCCAGCGACAGCAAAAGTTATTGTATGAATGGGCCTGCTCGGTTTGGACCGATACCTGAAGTCTGAACAAGGAGACCTCTGCGTTATATCTGGTAAGTGAAGAGTTGTAGGCCTCATCTTACACCTCTTCCTCTCCTTTTTATCTACTCTACTCCCATCCTTAGTCATAACTAATATCTAAGCTTATCAAGGGAAATAAAATAGTTTACGAATACAAAAAAAGGATATTGATGGATGAAAAATTTATAACGGGGATGGAGAGGAATTTAAAATATCCTTGAACCTTTCAGTAAATATACTAAATAAATGGAATCGACGAAAGTTATTTTTAATTACAATTGTACACACTAAAACATGATTTATAGTAAATAAATCTTCGTTCCCTTCAGTCGTCCCAGCTTCGTTTGTTTACTAGGTGCAAGTTAAAACCAGGTTTAAAACAATATCCGTTTTTAATTACGGAGACAGTGCTTGTACAGTTTAATGCTGTTTCCATTCCACGCAGATTGTTCGTCGTAAAATACGCGATGCGGACTTGCAGCTTTTAAATTTAATTACTGATATTATTTTTCCATTTTTTTAAAATGGCATTTATATATTTCATGTTACGATATCTTTTATATTGACTTGTACGGTATTATAGAGTAACTGATGTTTGCCTACCTCTCTGGGTTACGGGCGTGAGCGCATATTTATTTATTTATGATTTTTGAAATTTATTGTGCCTGTCTAGTATTTTCCTACTGCGTTTTCTTTAATGCGTGACGTCTACTTATGATTTATGTCACATAGTCTCTTTTCATAGATTGCTTTTGATTATCTATTTGATTTATTTTACTTTTGATTTTCTCCAACATTACGAGTTCATTTTTAACTGTATTCTCAGTTTTTCTTAATATATTTAAATAATATTTATGTTGACATTCATTCATAAATGTTTTTTTCTTTATTTTTTGCTTTCAATGTTTTACAAATTATATTTACTGTATCCTCTAATCATCAGATAATTGGTTTGCAATACATTTATAACACTTGTCCTCGTAAAAACCGTCTCTTTACATGTTTAAATTAAATTATCGGACCATTGTAACTTAATGCATGAATAAATAATTCTTTCATTCTCGTCTATTACCCAGGTAAAGATCATGGATTTCCATTAGACACAATTCTGTTGTTAAATATTAATTTTTAAATTCTACCTTAAATATACAAATGCGTAATTTTAATTTTAACTTAAGTATAAAGGATACAACGATGTTTTATGTTCCACCATTAGCGTTCATTTATTGTACAAACAAAGGACTATTTAGTTAATGGCGCATCACTTTATTTGACACATAAATACCGTCAGTGTAATAAAAGTAATTATTTAAATGCCTTGTAGGAAAGTTAAAACTATTGTCTATTCTTTTATAAGCAATCTAAATAATACATGTGTGTAGATTTTTGATCACGAATAAAACTAGATTTTGCGATCTAAAATGTTTGTTAAATTTGAATTTAAAACTAAGAATTGTGATTCTAGCTCTGTGCACTTAGCGCTGCACGGATTAATTCCTTCTTTAAAATTAATACGTAAAATATTACTGAATAATATACTTAACTTTCTAATGAAAAGATAATTATTAATATACATTATGTAAGCAAATATTAGCTCTTTATAAAATAAGTAAAGACGGACAAACTTAAAAAAGCACAACGAAACCGAACAGAACCTGTGATCTGGTAGAATAGGATTGCAATTTGAAGTTTAACTGGGATATTGTAAGTCGTCCTTTGGCGTATGCAAACAATAATCGTATCTAAACACTGAAATTGTTGTTTCAAAACGCGTGGACTATTAATTAATGTAAATACATTTATTTAAGTTATAATTACACCTAAGAAAACGAGCCATAAAAGTGTAAAGTTGAAGGGCGTGAGTACTTAAGTACTCTGTAACGAGCTAACCGGTGTGTCGCTTACTTCTTAATGAGTGCAACAGAGCATTACTCTTTTAATAAGCGCTAGGCTAACCTTATTACATTTAGTTCCAACATTTTGATATGTATCATTATACTTAACCTTGATGATTCATGTATCAATTTTTTACTACATATAATCATGTTTAAACCCAAATTTACTAGATCAAATAAATAATTTAAGACTATAACGATCCAAAATTTTGCTTGCTTCAATCGAATCTTTATTAATTCCGGTGTATGCCGACATATTAAAAACTTAGATATTATTAACTAAGAAAGCAGTATTACGTTTTTTCTTATGAACAAACCTCAGTTTTCTTGTGATATTATAAAAGTTATTCTTTATAATCTTTTGAAAGTCTTGTTCCATTTTCCAATTTTCTATTCAAATATTAGACAAGCAATAGCAATAATTAAAGTTTGACGAGCCGGTTGGCATGGTTAGTAAGATACTTGCTTTTCGCGCCGCAGGTCGTGGGTTCCATAATACAAGCTCCGCTTAGTTTGGGATCATATGGTCGTGTGTAAATAATGTCCCAGGATAAAAAGTACTTTTATAAATTAAATAATAGTCAAATATTTAATTAAAAACCATCCTGTAACTAACTTGTTATGTTATTTCTAGGAAATATCATCATAAGGAATAAAAGTTACGATTAATGGGAGCAACCAACTAACCAGTCTTTATTGAACCGAAGTGAGGTTAAGGGAAATTAGAGAATAGCAAGACTTGACTTGAATTATGATGCCTAGAGTTTTAACAAAACTTTGCTGTACCCTACTAATAATATTCAATTACCATCAGTTTTGCCGTATTGTATATAGTCAATAATGCTAAGAGTAATGTAATTTTTGTCTGTGTTTTGCGACGTAAATGTTAAAAGCATATTATGGTAATCGACTCAGCCCCGCCTTCGTTTGCCCGTCGTCAGAATGTGTAAATATGAAATATAATTAAAGTTTAAGTTCTCCAGTAAACAGATGGAACAACAAGCAATAATTAATTTTAAAATCTTTTTTTTTAAATGAATAAGTCAGTCGGGTTTAGTGGTTTGAACACGACTGACTGTATGATTGTCTTCGTTCATCAATGATCAAGCTGTTTAAGTTACAGGAGGTTGCAATGCAACGGACATAAACACATACCAACACACATAAACCTCTTCTTCCTCTCCCTACCACTTTTTTAGTATGTGGGGTCGTACGTACGTACGACCGTAGTCTATACTGTAATAGGTTTTGGCTATAGTTGTTTTACGACCGGCCGTATGCCTGACGCCACCCTAATTGGGAATGTTTATGTAATGTTAGTAGATTATCGAAATAACTTACTAACACCTATTTCCCAACAAAGCTTAAACTTGGTTGGAATTGGTTCACGACAATAGTCGAATGGCGGATTCTAGCATACGACCATGTTCTGCATGTCCGTACCCTTCAATCATTAGGCTATTGGCGCTAGATATATACATATGTATATATATATAAACTTGCGACATACAATACCTTTTTTTAAATGAATAAACACAATCTGTCAGCCGAGTAAAAAACTATACTATACTTATAGTAGGATACTAGCTGGTAGGGTATTGAACTTTACACTTTTACATTGTATGACTCTCAATCATGATGCTATCAGCAGCTATTAACATAATGAATATCAGTCGCACCCATGTCAATATGGACTCAACGTGAAAAATACGTATGCTGTGTTCACAGCAAGTAAACACGCTCCAGTGCAAATAATGATGGCATGGAAAACCTTTACCTGAATAGTAAACTGAATTTTGTGTTCTTCATTGCTTTGTGTTTTCATTGTGTTCTTTTATTAAATCTGTAATAAAATGTTTTGATTAATTTACTTCGAACTATGTAAGAGTTTGTTATGCCCTTAGTACTACAACTACTTCAGAATAACATTTATTAATATTTAAAACACTGTTTGGTTGTAAACAGTCAGCAAGTGGGCAAGACAAGAAATGTCCAACTTCGAGGTCTATCGAGTCGGCATACACTCTGACCCCACATGCATATATAACATAACAATCATAACTGTGTCTTTTGTACTAATTACAATACAAGAAATATCTGGTTCGAAAAGGGAGTGTAAGCCCTTTTTATTATTATCAGTGATGACAGTCAAGTAATCAAACTATTTTAATGCGCATAAACTTTAGTATACAATAACAAATTTTAGTTTAACATAAATTTTGTAATTTTATATCTGATATTTTAATTAATAATTAAATTTTACAAATCAGAATAAATAAATATTACATAATAAAAAGCTAATGATGCAATATTATTATCTAATGCACCCGATTTTTATATAATTGGAGAGGACCGACACTTTTAACAGGAGGTACCGACTAAAAAATAAATTACAAGAAAAAAATATGTAACTTAATTTTTAAAATATACTTTTTCTTCTCGCTGGTTTCGGTTAAAAATATTTACATGTTTTAAAATAAAGTTGAGCTCCATCCAATGTGAAATGTTAAGAAGGTTTAATTAAATTCTAAGGCGAGAGGGATCGCTTATTAAAAGCGAAATATTCTGGTGCCCCGTCAAAGAATTGTACAATTACACCGCCATTTACTTACCTTTAGAAACGTAAAGTTTGCGTATACTTCTAATTTACTTATTAATTGAAAACGATGTCGGTCAAAAAATAAAAATGTTTTGACTTTTGGTGTCTCTGAACACAATTGTTATAAATTCATACTCCACAACTTTGAATAGATCGTCAATGTTTTTGTTTTTATCGTAATGAGTATTAGCACTAACTAATATTAGAAGGCAATCGAGCAAACTGTTTTGGCTCTACCACTTTTAAAATATAAAGTTATAATGCATATTAACTTACGCCATATAGCGGTCTTTTAAACGAATTCTTCTGTACACCAGTGTTAGTAAAACGATTAATCTTATTAAAGCGTCATCTTGTCTTTACTCGAGTCACAGGAGTTATGTCGCATCATTTTTATTCTTTTTTTTTTTAAATAAGCGGCGTTATGGAAATTGAATTTCGCTTTTCTTTTATCTCGATCCAATCAAGAGAATTTCTAAGGAGATTAAATAGAATAATACATTTCAGGGCTCTTTTTACCCGACTGACCCATGAGAGTTTCAAAACCGGACTATCGGAGACAAGAGACCCAACTAAGAAGAGGCCTAACTAACATATGAATTAAAACGATTTTATGCTTACTAATATCTATATTTATATAATAATCTTTCGCTTACGTATTATCTCTGCAGTGTAAAACTTTTCTGTTTTGTTGGTCAGAAAAAAGCTCCTTTTCATGAGGCTGGTTGCGTAAATAATAAGTTTAAGGTATCGTTCGTGTACACGTGAGATATACGAGTAGTTAACGTTCAAAGTGCTGAAGTTTAGCAACTCACGGACTTGTTATCGCAAGTCTTAAAACTTTTATGTCTATGTAGACGGTCTTTCCAAAGTTTTGTGCATATCGTTAAATAATCATAGATGTACCATTTTTGCGCCGTCATATTAAAGTTTTTTTCATAATAAGCGAGAAAAACGAGCCTGACAATCAACTCCTACCAAAAAATTTCATTTAAAATTAGTTGCCAAGACTAACAAGTTCATAATGATTTTACTGATAAAATGTTATGAGATCTCTAGTAGTCCCAGAGTAGAACACAAACCCCTAGCTGAGCTTCGATTTAGTTAAAAAGTACAGATTGGCCGTTTCGTGATCCTCTCATAAGCCATTCCCAATGGTTTTAAATGTTATGTTAAGCTCCAAGAACAAAAAGAGACAAAATCGTCATTTTTGATCAATAAATCAGAAAGCATAAACGCTAGATGATTGATACTGGTTACGTTTAATAAGTCACTTCGAGATAATCGAAGGTAGAACTCCGTTCCTTAGGCTCGTCTTGACGGAGGAAATACCGTGCCCCAGATAATACGGTTCAATAGCTACGTCTGCATAATACAAAACCTTGAATAAAATTGTGTTCTTGTTTATTACCAGGAGACATTGCTTGAACAGATAAATAGACGATAGATAATGTTGCCTCACTATCCTCTTTAGCTTTCTTTCTTTCGAAGGTTGTCCAGCGAGGAGATTCTTCTTGGTCGAAGAAGTCGTAGAAGTCAGTAGTGGTAGAGTCTTCGATGGCCTGTTATTTTTCATACTTTTACATTGATAAATCGACACAAAATTTGAACATTATTATTTAAAAAAAAACACACACACAGGACGATAAGACAGAAGTGAACTCAAAAAAGGTGGGAAGGCGTGACAATAATTCAAAAATAAATCCTCGACCCATAACAATAAAATTTAATACAAGAAAGATAAATGAAAAAAAATTCTTACAATGTGTTCCAAATTCAAATAAGCATGTTGAATGTTTTAATTTTTAAATGCTTAGAGTGGTGTAGTACATAAATAATATCTGAATCGTTATAAAGTTATGAAGTTTACGAACCATTTATTACATTAACATTAGGAAACTAACTAGTTAGGAAAGTACGGAGTCCTCGATTAAGTTAGTAGGAACTAAGTACATGATAAATTGGGCGCAGATGACGGGAGTTATCCCGAACGTGTCGACATAGTATCAATGGTTTAACTTAGTTCTATGTTGTTTACGAGAAACATTTATACACAGTTTCATTAATTTATATATCAACCTTCTGCTAATCACTTTAAATTTATAACGACCGCTACCTATACACATCCACTATAAGCAAATAAGTCGCAGATAGAATAAGAGTTAGATAAGAAAAAGGATGTTTCCTTTTCCTACCCAAACCCTTTCCCGTTAAAACCTTCTCTCCTTCCAATCCTTTCCTTTAAAAAAAAAGATGGGAAGGGGAAGATAACTATACATAGGTTTCCGGTACGTCACGTTTTAGACGAAACGCAGAATACTTCTATTTCAAGTCTGTCTTCTGTAAGCTTGTGGTATTTCACCGGTCGAGTCGTCCCATTCGTGCAACAGATGTTGGTTGTTGCGGGCTCTGCCACTGTTACAGATACTTATCGACATTGAATAATGACGATACCCACAATTTTGTTAGAGTGACGACTTTTACGAATGCCTGCTGTCTAATTGTAAATACTAGCAAATTAGTTTATTTACTTTTTTTCTTTCTTAAAATTGGATAGAACACCGGTGTCGTAATTTGCTATCATTTTAAAATTAATCGTGAATAGCCACAACTCCTCAACAAGCATCACCAAAATTTTTGGTGTTATCAATAAACGAATTAGTTTTGAAGTTTTTTTCGAAGTGGTAAAACATCTAAAATTCTATTTAAGATTTTTTTATGATTATATTTTTTTAAATAAAACTTTAGAAATAAATAATTAATGTCTAATTTTGAACAGTGGGTTAATATTAGTATGTTTAATAGTATAAAACATCAATTAACTTAACTTAACAATAATAATAACATTATACTGTACTCTGTTCGAAGTTAACGTTATATATAGGTACTTTTACTCTTCTTTTCTTTGTCTACGTCAGTGAAAATTGTACTAAATCTTCTTTTGAGTCATTGAAAATCCCGTGTCTCTCGCACAGTACAACAGTTTAATTAAAAAGTTTAACGTTCGAAAGTACTCGGTAACGGGGTACCATAACATTGCGCACCCTAACTAAAGATTACTTCAGATGAGAGAACGTTTGAAGCCAGCCCCCCGGCATTAATAACATCAACTTTATTTCATTCCGGCTTAAACGGTTATTTAAATGTAATTTGTAATGCACGGTGTAATACAAAATTCACAGAGCGTCTGTGATACATTTATATTGCTCGTTGCTATCAAAATTGTTTTGCTACAATTCCATTACATTCTTTGTACCTTTGCAAATTGTTGTATTGGTATTGCTATTTAAAATGTAAATTTACTGTGAGAAAAGCAAGCTATCTCTTTTAGCTGTACTGGAGTAAAGAGAGACAGAGATATAGAGTTAGTAATCAATATCTGGTTATCCAGATAAAATATCAATAAGGTGGTATTACAACGGATTGGGAAGGAATCTGAGATTGGAAATAAAAGACAAGAGTTATCTACTGGAGCTAATTGTACAAGATAAGTTCAGGAGGAATAAGAACGTCTTGGCTTAAAAATCTACATCAATCATTCAATCAAATCAAGTGTTAATTATTTCGAGCAGTTATGTCGAGGGATCATGTTCCCGTCACGATCGGCAACTTTTGTTGGAACATAGACTTTGGTCTTATGGTCTATATAGAAGAAGATCTGGTTTTTTATCAAGTTTCAAATGCATATGAGAAGATTTTTTCCCTAATGCGGTGACGGCATATACTTTTGTCAGGAAAATAAAAATTGATGGACAAATCACACAAATACTCACGGGGCACGGGAGGTTCTCCCCGTACCTGAGTCGTTTCAAGTGCAAGGAGAGTCCATCTTGCCTGTGCGACCCTGAAGCCAACGAAACGGTGGAACATTTGACCCTGGAATGCCCTGTTTTCGCTAGGGATATATTTGATCTGGAGCAAAAATTAGAAATTAAGTTAATTGTAGAAAACTTACCAATGATAATAAAAAAGTAGAGATCGGAACATATTTTTAGAATTCTGTAGGAAAATAGTGATTAGAGTAAGTAATAGAAATAAATTAGTATAAGAAAAGTATGATAGCAACATA
>JWHW01033424.1:286641-299247 GCA_000931545.1 Papilio glaucus | reverse complement strand
TTTAGCAGCATGTAAACTTATGTATCGTTCGTTGAGTCTCTGGTTA
The DNA here is from genome assembly GCA_000931545.1 of Papilio glaucus. Taxonomy (NCBI): domain Eukaryota; kingdom Metazoa; phylum Arthropoda; class Insecta; order Lepidoptera; family Papilionidae; genus Papilio; species Papilio glaucus. The sequence goes on along the minus strand of JWHW01033424.1, from coordinate 299,201 downwards.
CTCCATGCTAAAACAATAAGTTAAGAAGAGAAGAACCATTACAAATGATCATCACGTACATATCAATTTTAAGGTTATTGGCAGAGACATATATTTTATTACACTTAATAAATATATTATTAAGTTAAATATGAATAAATAAATATCTGACCTGGAAAGTGAGCCAGCATCGATAGAGCGAGTAAAAGGTGATGCGCTGTTGTGCGGTGACAGAGTCGGACTGCAGTCTCGAGGTGTGCTCACTATATAAGATGCTTAAATGAATGAATATATTACATTTACTGATTTAGTTACTTGACTATTTATAGACAGAACATAAGAATAAATATATATAGTAGTATGATATTAAATTTAAGCAATTGTAATATGTACACCAATAAAAGCCATTTCTTTTCAATTAGCATGAGAAAAGACGAATTCGAATATAAAATAATCTTTCATCAAGTTCTAAGAAAAATGTTTTTCTAAGTAAGTTTTGAGGAACCCTTACGTTGGTAGTGATGTGCAGATGATATAAGCGATGTCGCATCAGTGTCATACGGGTCTATAGAAGGTGGGACGCCTTCTGCAGTCGAGTCCGACAAGTTACCACCACACACGGACGTCGCACCGCCATCACTGCTTCCTGTCACTAACAAAAGCTCTATTAATGCCACTTATGTGTACTGCTCTTTTAGAGTTGAGAACAAGTCATCGATATATAAGAGCTCCCTACCGCAGGCATACCGGTCACTTCACTGTAAATGAAATTTAAACTAGTTACGTAGTTTTGCTTATGTTACCATGCTTTAGAATAAAGAGGAATAACGTAAACTATGTTTAATAATGAATACGGAGATAGTAATTTTTATATTATTTTACAAAGAAAATTAGATATTTATAAAGTATAAAATACGTCTTTTACTCAAAGGATTTTTTAATGATTCAATTCTAATTCCGCCATAAATACGACGACCACATGTATTTTTTCGAAAATAATTTTCAGGAACTGCAATAAAACATTTTACAAATGAACTCAACAATGGGCTTAGCTTAAAAATATTGCTTAGCCGAAATAAAACTGCATGTTTTATTTCTGCTAAGCAATATTAAAAATACCTTTTTACTCAGTATCATTTGTTTATAGGTTATTCGAGTACTAGATTAGAGTTGCAACTATAACAGAATGTTTCATTTTGTTATTTATTAAGAAAGTCGTTATATCTACATAAATTATTAAATCTTTAGGTGATGATCATTATGTTCGGCTATAATAGTAATATAATGTAGTAAAATGAATCCAGGACATCATCATCTTTACCAAAGAAGAAAGCCCTGTTCCTTCTTTGTGGGGTCGGACGTTCAACACGGTTTTTTTCTTCCAAATCGTTCTATCATCCGTTATCGCAGTAGTTACGCATCCTTTCGTACTCATGTTATCTTTAACATAATCCATCTTTTCTTAGGTCAATAGAAAGAATCGATGGTAATGTGTTGAATGCTCCCATAACATAATGAATATTAAACATTATTCTCTAGACGTCATATTGTACCTCTGACGCCAGAGTCGGCGCTGCAGCTACCTCTATCTCCCAATAGTCCCGAAGGTCCACCAAGCATCATCGGCGGCCCGATCCCGAGGGACGCCACGCTCTCTCCTTCAGACAAGCACCCAGCAGCTTGTAACTGTCTACGAGCCTAAAGTCGCAAATATTACACAATTAGATTATCAGGTTGGATAAAAATTATCAATATCGTAGTAGGGTCGATTGATATTAAGAGAATACGTACCTGACAAAACTACTGAAGTGTATAGTGAAGTTTTATAATCAAGGTTAATCGGAGATTAATTTAAGACTTAAAATTAGGTTTAAATTATGTTTGAGACCTATAATAATCTTCGTCGCCAATAGTCTAAGGTTACGGACAGCGAAACATGCACAACATGCTCGTGGGTTCGAATCCGCCAAACGACGACAATAGTACGAACATAAAAAGTGGGAAAACGTCAGGGAGAAGAGACTTCTGTAAATGTACCGTGTTACTTTACGGAACAGTGGTAGAGCCCGCAACAACAACATCTGTTGCATGAATGGGCCGTCTCGACCGGTGACAGAAAACAGGCGCGTAGTAGAAGTATTCTGCGTTTCGTCTGATGAGTGAGGTGTTAACGGGGAAAAGGAAATATCCTTATTCCTGTTTATGCCCTCCTCTGTCCATTAAAGGTACGCAACGCATGTACTTGTTGCAGATGTGTATGGGTAGCGTTCACTAAACATTAGGTGATCCGCTTGCTTGTTTGCCACCTCATTGCATAAAAAAAAAACAGATAATTTATTACCTGACTTACTATTAGGCAGGAATTTGTTATTAGATGTATAAAAGTGGAAGCAGTAGTTGCAGTTTTCTACTATTTTGGCCAATCTCCTGATACTCTGTGTATTGTATCACATACCTCATATAATTGTTCCCTCGTGTGACGCAGCTGTGTATCCCGGGCACTTAGGGCTGCCGCAAGCTGCAAAGATCTTTCGGCCTCGTCCCGAGCGTGTCGCAGTAGCGCCGCGCGCTCTCTTTCCCGCTCCGCACGTTCTGCACCGAGTGCGGATGACGCTCCGCCTCTCGAGCGCATCTAGGAATTAATTAGGATGACTTACCTTTTTTATCCTAGGGCGGATGTCAATCCACAAATCGCATACAAGGGATAGCCGTCGATATTAACAATAGTGTGGTATTGAAAAATGAGTTATCCCTTAGTTACATTAAAACCACAAAGCTTGGGGCTAGGAATTAAAATTTGTAATTGTATCTTCAAAATATATTTAAGGTCTCGTCCAGCCGTACACCTATGTACAACTATGTACCGTGATGGATTGCACTTAAATACTGTATAAAATCGATTAATACATAATAACTACTTAGTAACAAAAGTATTCAGCATAAATTTATAACTGAATTATAAAATGGTGAACCAAATAACTCACCTGTTCATAATTCCTGATAAAGTCCCGTAACTCCTTTTCCTTATCTTCGAGCGTAGCGTAAAGCTGTTTCATCTGGTTTAGCAAATCAAATTTCTCGGCTTTCAGCCTCTTCTTATCCGCTTTCAAAGCTTAAATAGAAAAGTTATAATTTTCGTTTAGGAAATGTACTGGTTCAATATTTGAACTTTGCGTTACGTAGTTATTATTATCTTAACTTGCCTCGACTTTATTTACATTATTAATTATTATCCTCATCTGTACATTTTATAACTTATGGATATATCATGGTGGTAATTATTTTTGACAAATGTATTATTAAAAGCTCATAAGATCTTACAGTTGACAGCTTCTCTAGCGAGGAGTAGTTCTTTTTCGAGTTGTTGTGGGTCGTATGTCGGTACATCATCGGTGCCCTCGCCTTTACTCCTGTCCATCAGAGAGCTGCCTGCTTCACCGCGCTCCGCCGCAGCTACCAGTAACCGGCGCACACGAGTAAGCTCGGCCTGCGTCACCAAGCAAAATACAAAATCATATATTCTGCGTCACCGAGCAAAAACTAAAATCTTCAATAACCTATTAAATACCTATATCTTGAGAATATATACAGCAGGTACATATTCTGTATGTTTAGTTAACTTTAGTAAAGTTATTCTAGATAAGGTTTAAAATAATGTCATGTGTTTAATTTTTATTACCATGTGTAAAAATAAAAAAATAAAACATTTCATAACATTTATACGTAAACATACTATTTATAATTGCATCAATTAATTTCTATTTGTAATAAAATATTCGTATGTCCTAATAAAACAATAAGCTAAATTTATCAAAGTAATAATGTAACTCTCACTAAACTAATTGACGGATACCCAATTTTTTATTTGCTTATTATGCATTAAAAGAAAATGCTATACACTACTTTTGAATGTATTATAATTGTTAAACATAATCTATAATATATCTATACTAATTACTATTTTGAGCATTTCTACATTCAAGTAAGTGTTACCTGTAAGCGTTCATTCTCCTGTCTCAATCTACGAGTTATTTGTGTTGCTGATAACATTCCAGGAGAAGCTGGTACTTCTTCATGTCGGGACCGATCGGACCTGCCTCCGGGCGATGCAGATCCTGACAATATATTTAATAATATAAAATAAATCAAAAACTAAATATAATTCCTTCTACTAGATTTATTATTTGCAACTGCGTTGAACTACGTAGAATGGTGGGTCGATGAGGTACCACGGTTCAAGACGATGCAGTGTTGGTAGGCTTCCCACAAAATAGACCTGGTGGTTGGGAGGGTTAAGCCTATGCCAGCAGTGGCCGTCTGTTGAGTGATGATGATGGTAAGACTTGTCATATATTAAAAGTTTCAAACCTCCATCAAGACTTGCGGTGATATCAGCTCTAGGTTCAGGGCCATCACTACTCCTTCCTGGGGATGTTGCATCAGGCAAGGGCACCTCTTCTTCCGAACTATCAGCTGGGTCGAGAATATTCCTTTCGCTGGTATTACTGGTACCCCCGTTTCCTATTTCAGCGTACGTGCCGCTGTCGCTGCCGTTTTGAGTCGGCCACTTCACTGGCGACTCGAGTTTACCGTTTGCTTGATTTTCTTTATTATCATCGTCTAAAAATTGCAAAATATTTATGAGTCTTATTTGATGATATTCTAAGTAAATTTTAATAAACTTGAATCACTTATTAGCTTAGAAACTCTGTGAATATACTTAAATTATCTTACAGCAATCCAAATTTATGTTTTAAACTGACATTGAAAATGGTGTCCATTAAATCGATTAATCTACATAAATATATAGGTATATTTCCAGATATATATTGACTCATCACGATATCTCTGGAACCAGATGGCATAGAGACTTGAAATTTGGAATTAAATATTCCTTTCTAACTGACCGAGTAGAGGTCAGTTAAGAACGGTTTTTACGAAATTCCAGCCGCAAGGGTTGCAGGCGCGTTATTTAATTATAAGGTGGAACAAAGTTTGCCGAGCCAGCTAGTATATAATATGATAACACACAATGATATGTTTAATAATGTTGATATCTTTTCAACTAAGGCTTGAACTGGACCAACCACGACTCAGCTAATTCCAATTCATTTAGTGACATATTTTTGTATCTCTTCTCTTTTGTATTACTTTTTTCTTGTCATTCTGAAGCCATCCAAGTGGAGTTTGCGATAACTCATACTGCTTGTATTTGTATATTTTTGTTAACTTGTTTGTGGTTCCATGAATAAATAAAAAATTTTAAAAAGTTAAAAGAATTGAAATCAATACAAACCAATAAACGGATTATCCCTGCCGTTTCTAACGGTGATTCTGGTTGTTCTGCTTAAAGTACCCTGTTTATCTCCGTTCAAGGAGCCATTCCTTGGTTTGTCTAAGGTACCGATGAGCAGACGACGCTCTGGGGGTATGGGTCTGGGATCTAGGTCAGATCTCTCCAGAGCGGAGATCGCCGGCGTGATTAGTGGGTCGGCGGGCTCGGGCTCTGCGTCTGCCTCCACCCGTGTGCCAACTGATACTTGTTCATCCACCATTTTGCGAAGTTTCGCCTAAAATAAGGTAAAATTTGTAAACGATGGTACATATATTAAAATATGATGATGTATTTCATATATCGTCTGATTGTGTCAATGTTATTAAAGTTTATTGCATTGTAAGTTATAATAGCTTAGTAGTTGAGTTTGAATTTACGATCTGAAGATATACTAAAATAAGTTTCTGCTTTTAAATTTTTAAGGATTATACAATTTCTATGATTAATAATCTGATTATGCTGAACAACAAATAATTATAGCTCTAAATCGCCAATTACATATAGTCATAGAAATTGTATCATCCTTAAAAGTAGGTCGCATATGTGCTACCCTACTGGTTGAGCCATAACTTTAGAAATAGGTACATATAAGTTACTTCGGTTGCGGTAAAGATTTAGTATCATAACATTTTATGTTACCTGAGCGTCACCTAGAATGCGGCGAACTAATGCCATCAGGCCGTTGTAGTGAACGTTGTCATGCTATCCACCGTCGGTTTTTAACTTCATGTTTTTTATTTGTTTTACCTGTATTATGAAATTTAAATCAATATAGAAAAATTGTGTGTTTAATTTCTTCTAGTTTATTTCTGCTATCTTCTCTTTTTATCTGATGCTTTCTTGATATCTGTAACAAAGATAAAAAGGTAAAGCACTTATCGCTCAATTCTTATTATCTATTAAAGAGTATTCGTTTTTGTTAAATATCAGCAAAACTATTGCAGTTACTCATACCAAAACTATTCTCAAAATTGGGCATTTAATTTATATTATTTTTATAAACTATATTCACATTAACATTGAACACATAAAGTATCATTAATTTTTAAGAGAGAAATGAGTTGGTGACTAATATTTAAAAAGACCTCCTCCGTGCCTCCGTCGTTTGGTCGTAGTGAAATTACGAGAGAGATATAAGAGATGAATGTAATGAAAAAGTAACAGCTATATAACCAAATAATTACAACATAAAGATATATGTTACAAACAAAGTGTAAATTCGTAATTTCTCTTACTTTCTATGACTTTATTTTAATCTTTACTTTAAGATAAGTCGTTTTTCTCGTTAAGGTCAGCGGTTCATAGATTAAGCGTCTAAATAATTGGACAGTTCATTCAAAAGTCGAAGCACATACTTTCAGATTTACATAATGACGCTGCTGGGTTTTCAAAGCAAGGGACTCATTGCGCATTAATCACTTCTGAATTCTGGTAATTTATTACCCTTGATAATAAGAAGCCGGTCTTTGGTTCTAAATATAATGAACGGTGATTATATTTTCTTTAACTAATATAAACAACCTGAAAACCTAAAGTTGTGTCAGAGGTAGACAATGAATTTATCTAAATCTTTACCAACCAAATACACGTATAAGGATATACAAAAATTATTTTATTATTTTGACCAAATATATCTTTATAACATTTTAAAAAATTATTTGGACTCCCATCTTAGGACAGATTAAATTTAAAATAAACAAGCACAGTAAGAAATTATTCGTCGTTCCTTTTTATAAATCAGTATTTAGTTGTAATAACTTTTTTAGACGTAGTGTTGATATGTATAATTTTTTTTATAGATATTGATATTTTTAGTAATAATTTAGAATTATATAAAAATAAAATTCAAAGTAAATTTAAAAATTATCTTTTATAATTAATTATAATTGTAAATTTGATGTAATTTTAACCTTCTTTTTTTTCTTGTTTTTGTATGTATGAAAAAATTAATGGAACTCCAAGTCTACATGTAATTTATATATATATTCTACTACTGTATAATTAAGTGACTGTTTGTTTCCTAAATAAATAAATAAATAATAAGGATAAAATAAAAACGTTTTAATGTGATTGATATATGAACTCTTTCGCAAATTCACGAAAAAACATGCCGTTCCTTAAGGTTTAATCTCTTACTTTTAGATGGAGCGATAAATTCATTAATTAATCTATTACAGCTTAGGTTAACCGATCACGAAGATTAATGATTACAATTAACTTTTCTTTTGTTTTTGTATTCAGTGACACTAAAGATGGCCCGACACGTCTTTTACGCTGAGACTAGTTTAGTCAATAACTTTATTACACTGAAAATAAACACACTTAAAACTGTCGAAGAAAGAATAATAAAAGCATAAAAAACTATGTTTGCTTGTATTACTCGAACGTACGGGACATCGTATGCAGAGTCTATGAATTACCATTCTGTACGTTACTGATGTACCTTTCTTCGTTCTTCTTTTTTTATGCGTTTAATTAAATGAGAATTTTATTACGCATGTTGCAATTTATTTTTCCTCAGAATAAACTTCTTGTAATTAAATTACGTTTCATAAATTTTATATCATTTTAATGGACACGAAAGTTGCTTGTTATAAACACTAGTAAAGTTTCGGTTACTGAACCGTAAAATAATGTAAGTTGTTAATCCTCTTTGCAGACGAGCGATGTGTTAGAGTGTTTTGTTTTAGCAAAGCCCTTTCACGTTTATACTCGTACAATATACAATACAGCGTTTGTAATCCTAGCACAGCCGACTACCGTAATCGTAAGAACATATACAATTTTAAAATATTACGTATACCTTGTTTCACAGAAGTGTATCATTTTGTAAACACACTCATGTCATTTACCATACATGGCGGCCTTTACACTTTTTATAATTTCATCGGAAATGTTGTAATTTTGTGGAAATCGTGTCAGATTGTTAAAGAAAACGATGATTGTTTCATAAAAAATCCGAGCGGTCGTACCCGCGGTATATAGTTTCACATCAATAATAAAAGGAATATAACGAGGAAAGGATAAACACGTATAAAATGGCCGATGGTGAGGTAGGACGGATTTTATAAATCAGAATCCTGTTTGATAAAAAGAACATAAATTATTTAAGGATTTTTAATAGGTAGCTCGCTGAAAAGCATGACGTATAATTATCTCTGTCCATTTCGGTTATCAGATGATATTGATGTTCAACGGCTAGAATATATTAGTGATTATAATAGTGCAAATAAGTTTATTGAACCTTGCAATATCAACGTTTCGTAACACAATATCTATTATCTACAGAGTGATCGCTGGACGCGACCCCAATGTACACCTTAGAGGGTTCACATTGTCAATAGATAATTACACTGCTGTTTATAAATCGATAATCTTTTGGCTTATATACTTGCATGTGTGTGTGGTATGTGTTTGTATACGTTATAAAAAAATATATAAGCATTTGTTATTAACAGCAAGTAGCACAAAACACCATGATTCACCCGTACGGTGACGATTATAGAGAGTGTGGTGTTGCTACCACAGATCTGCGTTAAAACTTTATTTATTGTGTTTGCCACACAGTATATGAGTATATTATATCTATGTATATAAATTATTACATGTGTATGTATGTATGTTCCCTATGGACCACTGCTAAACCGATTTCGGTGACATTTTCAGGAAACATTTAGATTGGCTCAGCAGGTGTTCCTGTGAAGTTTGGTAGCGATAGGATCAGCATTATTAGTGCTACGCGGGCGAAGCTGTGGCGGATCACTAGTTATATATAAGCTCATCGACCTGTAATTTAATGTAAATGTAGAGTTTCCGAGGCATAGTTTGAGATAGTTATTCAGCAATGTGCCTAGCAATAAATAGAATAACGTTCCATCATCGGAGCAAAGTTGGAAGGACCAAGGGTTTTTTGTAATCAGCGAGTGAATTCAAAAGAAATAAATTTTAACAATTCACTAATATGTACATTTCTTGCTTCAATTCGTTCTCTACCAGCTCAGATCCAGATGACTGTATCCTGCCTCCCTTGAGAGGTGTGTCTATTAAATGAAAAATAGCAAGCCGACAAATCCTTTGTATTATCTTTGTTTCTACTTTAATGTAAACAATCTGCGCTTACCTTGGTAATAGGTTCAGTGTTAGCAGAAAATAATACAAAAGAGTTAAGTGCTCTAATTTTGACTGTAAAATTTTAATTTGACTCGTATCCATTCGATCGTTCGGTGGTTTATCTACAATTAAATAAATATATTTTTAATAAGTACTCCACGATAAAAAAGAATAAAGTGTCGTCTGTTTTTTATTTTCAATTACAATCTATCTGACTTTATAACAGACAATTATAATAATAAAAATAAATAAACTTATTATAAATTATAATTGTAAAGCAGGTTTCTGAAAGGCTGATCATAGGAAAAATTAGCTAGCTGACTGACAAATGTCCGATCAAATGTCATATGAAGTTAACTTGACAGGAGAGTTGTTGAATAAAATTTTAACAAACCTTTCAGAAACCGGGCGACAGTCATTAAATAAAACAATTGGTGATCATAAACCAAATGAAAGGAGCATTTGTTAGATTACCCGAAATTAAATTTAAACGCTTAAAGTTTAACGAAAACCTTTATTTAGGTTATTACAAATTTTACTATTAATACCCAGCATTTATTATATACCTACTGAAATTGGATGTTTTTCATTCTATTTTACGCACTTTTAGTAATGTAGCAAAAATCGTAATAGAGTTATTACAACAGATAGAAATGTAGAGAATATTCTTCTAAGACTTGAGATAAATCAGAATCAATTTTCAAAGTTCACTACAGAAGTAGAAAAAGATTTTCTTTAATAGAAGTTCGCGGGACTATGATAAATTGAATTCATCTAGCAGGCACATCGGCCAGCAGCCGAAAGGAAATAGAGGCGGCGAAATCTGTGAAAATTTTAGATTTAAACAACCTTTCGTAGAGCATAGGATTTTTTATTCTGCTATTATATAAAATGTATACCATAAAGGGTAGCTTAGCTAAAAACTGTGGACATGTTTTAACTACAGTCTTAGGAGTAATTAAAATTACATACCTTGGGCGTGTTCTTCACGGATTCTACATATTTTTAAGAATAGATACAAGTGCAGGGATGGAAAAAAGCTATCACGACTATAACGCATATGTATGCAACAGAGTATGAACGTAGAGTCGTACATCGTGTACTAATCAGGGCTAGAAAACCAACGTTGATCTTTTTTATCAAAAATACACTAAGTGTGCATTAAAAATCTAACTCAGGTCTCGCTGGGACAAAATCTTATAGCTGCTAGATTGCCCGAATTTCAAAACTTTATTAGGTAACTCGTAAGATAATAGTTGACTCTAAGAATATTTCACAGGAACGTGTTTTAATTTAACCTTGTTTTTTCTTTTTTTAATTCTGTTCACATTACGAGACATTTAACGAGCATAAATAACACGGTAACCATCCCAGAGATTTAGACGAATGGAGTAAAAAGTTTAACGTTAAATAATGAGATGTCTAGAATATTGCTTTCATTCTTTTCGCAATCATTATTTTCTTCTAACAAAGATCCTCATCAGTCGTTTTTGAGGTCTCGTGGAATACTTTTATTCTGAACATTTTCCTGCAGTAGCAAATTAAGGCTCTCGTTTTCCTATTAGTGCGAGAGCTTAAATTTAAAATATGTTTTTTTAAAGAAAGAATTAAAGTTATGTGCATTTTTTTCATTTTAAATGGCTGGTGATGTCAGAAATCTGAATTATTTTCAACAATAAGTACCAAATGAGTCGAATAAAAAGCCACGAATCATCCGTTTGTCCATAATATATATTTTCAATTTACTTTCAACTCGTCCTGCGGTTTTTGGTTACAGGTAGGGGAGGGAAATGAAATAGTTAATTAATTAAATGACCACGAGATCCTCATCCTCCTCAATCTTCAAAAATGGAACGTGTCAGCCTAGAATTTGGTTTAAAGATAAATCGCAATAAAACCAAGATGATGATTGTCGACAGAGCTAGCAATTTGCAGAACATAACCAAAATAGCAAACTGCGACGTCGTACAATCCGACACTTACCTTGGGGCTCTCATCTCAAATCAAGGAAGCTGCATAGATGAAGTAAAGAGACGCATGGCTATGAGTAGAAGTGTAATGGACAAGCTGAAGAAAATATGGAAGAACAGAAACATAACAAAAGCCACAAAGGTTAGGCTCGTAAAATCGTTGGTGTTTACCATATTTCTGTACACCGCCGAAACATGGACCCTACGGCAAACCGAAACTCACAAGATAGACGCTCTGGAGATGTGGTGTTGGAGGAAAATACTCGGGGTCTCCTAAACCGTTTTCCGAACAAATCCTTGATGAGCTTGGCATTAAAGAGCGCCTATCCACTCAAGTGCGCAATGGGATTCTCACATTCTTTGGGCTTGTTAGTCGACGTGGAAACGACTCCATAGAACGTCTTGTGGTACAAGGGAAAGTCGAAGGTACAAGACCACGGGGGAGATCCCCGATCAGATGGACGGATCAAGTGAAGGCTGCGGTGGGTGCTCCCGTACACGAATGTGCCCGATTAACGGTCAGCAGGCAGAGGTGGCGGTTTGCTGCCCAATCTACCGGAGCGTGATAACCACGACCACTCTGGCAAGAGTGAAGCGACCAAGAAGAACCACGAGATAATATAGAATATGTTTCAATTTATAAATATATAGTGAGGTATTTCCGAAAAGTATCAATATTGGTCCAAGAAAATAAAAATACTAATTTAATTTAAGGACTTTCTCGTATGTAATACACGATGTCGTTAAGGTAGATATGCCAAATGCCTCACCATTTAACGCATTGGCTAAAACAATCCTCAAACTATGATGATAACGTGTAATACACATTATATATCTATATGTACAAAAGCACAATCTGCTGGGCCAAGAGACTTAAAATTTTCTTCACAAAGGTCTCTGTCACTACGTAGGCGTGCACTAAGAAAGGATTTTCTAAATTCATTCCTTAAAGGTCTAAAGTAGGGTATGAAAGTTAGGGTATAAAAGTTTCACTTATAAACAGTTACAGTGATAGAGCCCGCACCAACAATATCTGCTGCTCGAAAGGGCCGATTCGACCGGTGAAATACCACCTCAAAGAAAACATACGTGAAGTAGATTCTGCGTTTCGTCTGATGAGTGAGGTGCCGGAGGACTAATTTTACTAATTTTCCCCTTCTCATCTA
>JWHW01033424.1:266704-277676 GCA_000931545.1 Papilio glaucus | reverse complement strand
GCTAATCTCAGAAACGGCTTAAGCGATTTGGGTGTGGTTTTCATTAATGTGTTGTGGTAAGGTTCACTTAACATTAAGTGTTTGTTTTATCTCAATCGGCTTACAAATAAAAAAGTAATATCAATTTAAAGAAGTCATCCATTTAAGAGTCAAACATCTGTTCGATAAAAATGCCATAAAATAGGCGTTCAGTTGAATAGGTTTAAATTTTGGTTAACTATATGTTATGACCTTTAAAATGATGATGATTGAAAGTTTATATAAAGTTGAAAACAGGACAGAGATTTTGCAAGCATCAGCTAGACACACACTGCATTGAGATATTCATAGCACACGCATGCATTTCGGAGATGCGCGGCTCTCCCTGGTAATGGTAACAGGTAGCTATTTTTGGTAACGCAGTATTTACACTTATATAGACGATTTTAAAAATTATGTATGTATGTATTCTTACATATGTAATATGTTTTGTTAGGTTGGGTTACTAGCTTACAATTCCCGAGGATGGTTGTCGTTAGGCAAGCGGCCGGCCGTAAAAACTGTAGCCAGACCCTATACAGTATGGACTACGGTCACAGTTTAAACAATCATTTATGTAATTGTTAAACTATGCTACGGACATACTGTGTCGTCTCCACATACACAGAAAAAGGGCAGGGAGATGACGATGATGATAGGGTAGTATTAAGTAGGTAATATTATTTCGTTTAATTAAAACTTCAGGACCGGTGAAAACGCGGGGCACAGCTGGTTTTGAAAATAAAACTTGATATTAAGATGTAGTTGTTGAGATCTGTTTGATGAGATATGTTTAATGGCAGAAGGCAATCGGCAAGTAGCTTATGTGAGTGGTAAGTCAAAACGTTAGCTATGAACATTTGCAGCGGCATTGGAAGAGCTACAAATTCGTCGCCAGCCTTTGTTTTAGAAGATAAGGTTACTCTCTTTTTAAAAGATTCTGTTGGTAAGTGGGCGCTTACACATGAGGCCGTAAGCACGAAGTAAATATGATTTACCTAATCCGAGTATTTAAGGTATGTAAAGCGGTAATCGGACTCACTTATGTTGTACGTGATTATTATAATATTGGTTTATGTACAACATAAGTGTGCCTCCGCTACGAATTAGATAGACAAATAAAGACTAGCCTAGGGTTACACGCTGAGGGAGGGAGAGCTTTATTGGTGCAAGAAGTTTTTTAGTTAATCCGGAACAAACAGACAGTCAAATCTTTTCTCTTTATAACAATAGTATAGATAAAAATATTTAAGCATTATTTTTATTACCTTTCAAAAAAGCTGTATTCGATGCATATAGTTGGTCTAGTACCACCAGATTTAAAAACAGATCCTTTAGAAATTCGTTTGAAAAAAGAAATATTCCAGTCAATGAAACTGAAAATTTAATAAAAAAGCTTTCAAAAAGTTCGCTTTCTCTTTGCTTTATGACTTCGGTTCTTTTCATGTCAACTGGCGAGCACACAGCTTTTCACCATTCCGTTCCTCATTACACCGTTGTGGCTGCAACCGCACCCTAACATCGACGGTTTACCTTAACCCCTTTTATTAACAAAACAAAAGACTGCCCTATAAACATAGGGTGAATCGTGTTCGTGTTGATTATATTAAACGCCTTTCTGAAACGCTTATGGTAGCATAAACTTCGTTTGAAGAATTATAATACATTGAATAATAATATGAACATAAATATTTAACTTAAACTTCATGAACTTATTAGTAACTACCATATGTTATTATTACTTATTAACGATAGAACCCGCACCGGCTTCGCACGGGTGCCACTAATTTTCTATAGCCAGAAAAACACGCGTAATGTGCGATGACAGCATAGATAACAAAATTGGTTGTATCAATAAACTAACTTACACCGCTATCTATTAAATAATACAATCGAGGTAAAATTGGACCAAAATGTTGGGACTCTAAGGTTGGACCAAATTTCATCATGATCGATTAAATAGTTTCGGATTTTATCTCGGACAACCATCGCGACGTTATTTTTATATACAAGATTTGCCTTTTGCCTTAATTCATCATCTCCTTGCCCTTTTTCTACTTTATGAGGGTCATAATAATTTTTCGACTTTCGTCATTTCAGTTGAAGCTCCCTTCTTAATTATGTCACCCTTGCAGCAAACCATCCATATTTATTAGGCCTACCCCTACCGACATACATATCCCTGTACTTAATATCTAAAACTCTAACATTTGGTTCCTTATCTTTTCAACTAAACCTTAGACATTAATTAATAATTAATTTAAGTTAGTCGTATCTTTTTACGTCGTATCATTAAAAAAGATAAAGTATTTCTTTTAATAATCCAAAATGAATGCGTAGACATTATAAATTATAATCAAGTATAATTTTATTAAGCAAGCACATTATACAATGAATAGTTTTGTTGGAAGAAATGATTTACAACCCCGTTAACTCTGTCTATGTATAGGCTTCTATTCTTCGACTCGTACCGGCACAGCTCATCAGGATGATTACACTTCATTTCGAACATTTTCACAGTCTCTTCAGGTCCTGCTGTTA
Source organism: Papilio glaucus (assembly GCA_000931545.1). Classification (NCBI taxonomy): domain Eukaryota; kingdom Metazoa; phylum Arthropoda; class Insecta; order Lepidoptera; family Papilionidae; genus Papilio; species Papilio glaucus. Next base: position 275,117 of record JWHW01033424.1, on the reverse strand, counting down.
TTATTTTCATTGATATTAATGCTTCTACTAAACCATAAACTGAATATTCTCTTAAATGTTTTTGGAATATAGCTTTGGGGTAAATTTCTTCTACGCTCAAGTCGCACTGTCTCAGCACTGCCGACAAGGTTCCATAATATGTATTTATAAGTTGATCGTAATGTTCTTGAAGTAAATGACGGTCGGCCGACATGTAGAAGAAGTATGATAGATCAGTAACTGGTGACGCGTATCGAACTAATTGAAAATCTACTAATAATGAGTCCACAGGTTTATTTTTCTGAAATTTTATAAATTTTATAATATAATTACCATTTTTATTAAATACAACGAAAGTTTAAATCTTACCGTGGGTTTATACTGTTGAAACTATTCACACAAAATATATTGTCGCCTCAGTTTTTTCAGAGAGAAACCTTGTATCGCGACAAGTTTTTATGCCAGTGGAAACCCACGGTTGAATTTATAATACATTCCTATGTTTTATATCCCAAAGCATATGTTCTATAGTTAGCAATAAATATAAGATAAAAGCAAATAGTACAAAAATAGAAGTCTCTGAAATTTTCTATTAAAGTCTTCTATATTTTATAGTAAAATTGTTGTACAACTAAATAATATAAATTAATATAATAATGAAGCTCCGCTCAGAGGAGTCTATACAGTCTATATTATACTTTATCTGTCACTCGATCATAAATATGATTCTTTGAGAAGTTATTGAAACCAAATTGCTTAAATTCCTCCGCACTCTATGAAAATACATATTCTAATACAATGGGGTCAAAAATTTAAAACTCAAAGCAGATGTCGCGACTGTTGAGTGTTCCTTCTATTCGCCATTGTTTTTTGTTTGTTTTGCGACGATATTTTTCATATTATTAACAGAAAATATATTTAATTCGGAATGTACCTGAGCTAAAAGTCGAATAAAGAAAGAGATGACTCGTTTTCGAGTTTTTCCTTCAAAAAGCCTTCTCCCTCGGTTCTCTTCGCAAATAATCGTTATGAAATATATGCATTCCTATATTTTTGCAATTAAATTCACAGCGTGTTATCATAAGAAATAAAGGTATAAAGTGTTGCGGTGTTAATATTTTGTATGAATTTTGACAGATAGTTGTGTACATCCAATAGTAGCGACATCTGAAGGGAGGAAAAGATAGTTTTAATCCCCATTTTCTTAATTTATTTCTTTTAGTTTTGATTACGCAGTTCAATAAATGGCCAGTATAATAAAAACGAAACTTACGTGATATTTAAAGATTAAATTGTTATTCCAACAATCTCCGTGACAAATTGTACTGTGATTTGGAATTAGAGAAGTAGTTTTATTCAAAATTAGCAAAATATTCGGTTCTAATGCCATTAATTGTTCCTTTGCTAATAAATCCGACACAACTGAAACTGATTCCATAAAGTAGAATTTTAACGAATTAGGTATTTTTTTGATGTCACCATATTGTACATCCTTGTTGCAAATGTTTTGAATTTTGACAATTTTTTTTGGATACAACTTAGCTAGAACGAAAGACAATCCATGTAATTTCGCAAGATTCTTTATAACAAGCGTGGCATGGCTGAAATCAATTTTAAAAAATCTGTTCATGGAGCAAAAATCTTTCATGTCGATCGTTATCGATATGCTTTCCTTATTATACTCGGTCGAAGTAAAGATGCAATTTGGAAATTTCATTCTTAAGCCTTCTATTATCTTGTGTTTTCTTTGAACATCTAATAAATTCGGTACAACGTGTTTATAATAGGCGATTTCTCTGAGATTCGCTTCTCGAAAACATGCACGATCAACAGGATTTGGATGCCATTTTATTATAACACTTTTCTTTATTTTAATTTTATCTCTTGTTCCTCTTATTTTGACCTTATGAACCCCACCAACAAAGCCATCGACATTATCGCAACCCATCTCAATTACGTATTTAATATCACTAAGATGGGATATTTCTGCCACTTTGTTTATTATATCTATAAGATCAGCATGTGGTCGAGATATTTTTCTTGTACGCATTTTTACTATTAAACACAAGCAATCCTCACAGATAGTGTCCACTACATTGATAAGATGACCTGCAAACTGTTCCACGTTCTCCGTCTAATCTCGATTGTTTGATAAATCAATAGAGATATGTAATCTCTGTGATGGATAAATAGTTTGCTATTGGTTGACAACTTTTCAATGATACCATTATATAAAAATATAATAGCAGATAGGCCATTAGCGGTTGAAAATTTCTTCGCGGTCTCTTTTTCTTCAGCCTACATCATGTGTTTACATTTATGTAACACACTAACTGTCATATTTTTACTTAAGTTTTAATTACTTTATTTATTCTTGTTATTTTAATTGATGGACCGGTTGGATTGGTTAGTAAGATACTTGCTTTTCACGCCGCAGGTCGTGGGTTCGATTCCCACCCAGGACACCCACCCAGACATTTGTGTGCTTGAACATGTCTTTTATGTATGTGTATTTACAAAATAAAAAGTAGTATATCAGTTATCTGGTTTCCATAGTACACGCTCTGCTTATTTCGGGATCAGATGGCTTTGTGTGAATAATGTCCCAGGATATTATTGTTATTATTAATTACGGTATCCCATTTACACCATTTGACATGTGTGAATGTTGCTGTCACTGTCTTCGGAACACTTTGGACCGGTGATTTTGTCTGAGTATAACATGTCTATAGTATAAAATCATCAATCATTCCAAACTCTAGAATTATTGTCATCTAATTAATGATAGATCATTCACATTTATTTTAAATTTTATTTGATTATTTTAAATTTTATATTTACTACCGCGATATGTGCGATGTATATAATAAAAAATAATTTTGATAATTAATAGTGTGAAACATTATCAGCTTATTGTATCTTGCATCTTTCCTACGTAAAAATTGCTCTTTTACTTTCTTTCGCCATATTTTTTTGTGCGGTCGAACTATAAGAATTACAATAAAATCAAATATCATTCGTCCATCATTTTTGACATATACGTCTCTATTCTCGTAAGTCGACGCGTTTTATCTGAAACATGACACGTTACGTCACGAACTAGTGGTGTTTTGAACGTTATCAGCGCGGAACAAGCTCCATCCTGGCGCATACGAGATAACTAGTCCCCGAGCACAATACCTTTTGTAATGTCACTCAATGACCATCCTCCCGCAGTATGACCGTACGGTGTGTGCGCCGCATGGACAGTTTTATGCATTCAACATCTCTTTGTCCATCTGTAGAGGAATATCTCTTGGCAGCAGATCTGTTCTTACAATATGCACGTTGTTGAAAAGTTATGCGATGGCTTAAAATGGTAGAAGAGTTCCTATACGATGGATTTCTATAGAATTTCATTATTTAGTTATAATTCCATGAAGTATTCATTTATCTTAGATTATTAAATGAAAATAGTTGATTTAATCGCATATATCGTTAAAAGATTTAGTTAATTTGTGTAGCCTGCATAATGCAGAATGAAAAATAAATTTCTCTCTTTTTCTTTTAACGTAAATAAGTCAAAAAAGTAAAAGTGTTATTCAAAAATGTAGTGTTATTTTATATATATTTGATAAAAATACATGTTCATGTATCTTTGTCTATCTTCTCTACTACTATCTGACAAAGACAATTAGTTACAATTTTATCTTTGAATTAACGATTACGCTGCTAAGAGATTTCATTGAGACTAAAGTCGGCTCAGCTGTTCTTGGTGCAAAAATAGATAACATTTTACCAGAAAATTAAACCAGTACATAAAATAAGTAAAGTACAAAGCAAGTAAAAGAGTACGGTTTATAAAAAAAATACTTTAAATCAAGAGAAATAAATAAATTAATCAGAGACGCAGCTTTTCATTTCCATCAAGTTTCGGGTTGAGTTTATTTATTTGTTTAAATATGTGATATTTTACTCCTTCTTCCAATTTTCTATTTTGAAATTGGAATTATTTTCCATAAGTCTGCGAAAGGTAATGCAATTCCGAAATGGCGGAAAGCAGTCTAGACATTCGGAAAATCACTTTTCCGCAGCCAGGGTGTGAGCGTTGGTGCCGCCATATCACACATTAACACGTTTTTCATTTCAGAATATTTTTCCACTGACTTATTGACTATTAAAATCATAATTATTAAACTTTTATATTAGGGTATGGTCTATACGACAGAAAATAATTCCGCATCCTATTATAGGTATGTTCGTTAAATATATTCACTCATATGATGGCAAGAATGCATTTTTATTTTCTTTATGTAAGTTTAGTACTTTTAATTATGGTTAAAAGATACAATAACATGCATTACGTGACAACTACTAAATGAATCGAAACGTTTCAATATAAAAGTTCGGTTCTTTGTATTAAATTATTCCACTACCACAAACTACAAGCGAATATTTCAAATATTTAATCTTTATTAAATAGAAAACTAATATCGAGTTAATCATAACTCGATAAATCTAAAGCTCACTCCGCAATATTGGATTTAATAACGTCTTAAATGGAGCACACAATTTGGAAGACGTATCAGCGCGCTCGATTTACGGCGTTATTACAGTGAATACGATCCGTATTATTCGTCTTAGGAATACAATGCCGGCCGGGTACTGCTAAAAGGAAAGTAATAAAAAATAAATGAAACTTCTTCTATTGAAAATGTTAATAACTTTCTTTATGTGCATTCACACATACATGCACCCTTACAGTGCACATTACATTTCAATTCCGCACTGATTCTATTAATGTTAAATTGCAATGCAAAAAAAGATATCGATAATAACGAAAAGTAGTGACTACAAAACAATTTCTTACATAATCTATAATATATATAATATTTCATTTTAACGGTTACGGTGCCCGACGTCGAAGTAAACGACGACACATTTGCAATTTCGTCGTCATAACGCGGACGTTTTTCAGGTGTGCATGCTCCATTGCTTGTTTTCATTTAATACTGTATCTACGACATATATTTTAAAGCACAATGATATTTGATGTCATGCAAAGAAATAATAAATGATTCAAATATGAATAATATTTGAATCACTTATTTCGTAGGTTGTATTTTTAATATTGTTAGTTTTTTAATATTAATCAAAGGTCTAAGAAAAAAAATCGATTTCGTCACCAACGACCAGATGTCTTCTAAAGGCAGTGTGCGTGTGTGCATTATCAAATCGTTCATATATTGACAGAGATTAGACTATGCTACTAACGAGAAAATAGTTCGCAAAGTGGTGTAAATGCCATGTTAAATGTCTACTCATTCTGATTTCGATTGTTTCGAAATAAACGAGAGTAAGAGTAAGGACGTGGTGTATTACGAAACAGAAGAGATACTGGCGGAATTCCATGAAGATGGAAGAGGGCGTTGGTTATACAGGAATGGAAATGAGCGCGAGATTATAATCACAGAAGAGATAATTGAGAATTAGAACCGACCAATAAAATTCTATTAATATATTTGACTATATCGGCAACGGAATTGTCTTTGATCACACTGATAAACATACCATTTATTACCGAGGAATCGAACGCGTCAGGCAGGCGGCCGGCTGTAAAAGCTGTACCCAAAAATTATACAGTATGTACTACGTTCCTACTGTGATGATGATTTCTTCGCATGTTTTAGTTGTTTATTAAAGTTATATGTTATATGAAAGCTAAACATAACGGTCACAAACTTTGTACATACTTGAATATGCGGTGCTATACACTTTAAATACAATTTGAAATTCAAATGCGGCCATGTTTATCCATGCTGAAACATGGTCCTCGGCGCATTGGCCTCCCAGCCCGACAATCTTGCATGCAAAATAGTTTACGTACTAAGTACTTTGAAGGTTGCATATTGATGTGCTCCTTTATGAAGTTTAAAAATTCTAAGGCAGGTAGAAAGCAATATAAGAAATGATTAAAACAATAAGACATGAGTAAATCCTTTTGTTTTAATATAATTAACAATTTTATCGAAACTAAATACTATTTTTAAATATGACTCGTAACTAACTCTTGTCTTGTAATAATTTCATTTGTGCTGCTGCTTAATGGGAGAGTAACAGGAAGCTGGTAGATAAGCAGATGTTAATTGTTTTTAAACAAATGGCAAGTATAATAGTGATAATGAACACGATAGTGTAAACCCTGTGACCAAATATATTGAAATATTTACAAAAAATAAATAACAAACAAAACATTTTATTTATAATTTTGTATCAAATCACAGTGTGCCACGTGTAGTCTAAATGTATAAAACAAAACGACTGATATATTTATATAGAAACTAACTTCTGGTTTATTGTTTTGTAAATAAAGCATCGTTTGTTCCATTGAGATCAGATTTCTAGCCGCGCTTTTGTATCGTGCATACTAACATGGTCCGGTACATCGCAAATTCATATGGCTGCCTGATAAAGTCCTTATTATTGTTAATTGTATGCATTCAGCATACAAGCTAGTTACAATACAGCTTAGTTCTTAGAAATTTATTATTGATACAGAGAAAACTAAGTGTGCACATAAATATATATATATATCTCAAAGAATCAATTTAGCGGTCAAGTTCTTAATTACCCATAACTAGTTAGAGATAATATACAAGTATTAGATTTCATACGTCATCTTTACAAGGAAATGAAACATGAAAACGTTTGTTTAAACTGGGACAAGTTAACATTACTTAAATTATTATGTTCTGATATACCAAGGATATCAATTCAATATCTTGATAAAATTATTTAAAAAACGGCGACCCAATTTAGGGTCTTAGATACAAGTTTGCAGTTGGCTTCCTTTGCACTGTACAGTCGTGTTAGGGGTGCATTAGGCCGCGTACGGCAGGGGAGCGTATCGATTGGCATACCGACCCTCGCACCCCCGGGCACTACACAATATTACTCTGCACTCCCAAACCCACCCCTTCATTACAGTTGCAACATTTGCTTGTCGTCGAGAGATCATTGTTTTAGATATTCTCCGAGCTTGATGCAGAAATGTTATTTAAATGAAAATACTTAATTGTCTCTTCCGTTAACAATCTTTAATGCAAATGTTCATCCAAGCATAATATTTAAAAAATAACTTGTCCTACATCGTCATAGTCCTATAGTTTTCTGTATACATATGCGTAATTATACTATGTCAGATAGACATATATATATATCTCATTAGACAAAAACTTTATAAATATCATAATATTACGTGTACGCAATACTGTTTCAGTTTTTTTAAAGAAAAAAAAATCTTTAGTCGTGTTAGCCGGTGTTCGGTAGGGGACAATCAATCTTATACGATCGCGTGCACAACATGCTCAACATGTGTCAGCAACATGCTTATCTTTTCTTAGTTTTGATAAATAAAAATTACATCTTAGTAATTTGCTTAAAACACACAAAACAAAACACTCAATAGTTATGGTTTCTAAAATGAAAAATCTGACTGGATTTCAATTCGTGCAAGCAAATTTAAAAATTGCCACGCCACGTTTCAGGGAGTAGACTTGTTCCAGTAACAACCGGCGAGTATTTCTTGTACAACAGGCACAAGATACAAAGAATTTGTTAAGTAAAAACATGAATCCTTTAGTAAAACCCGACTCCAATTTGTACCAACCACATATGATTGTATGATAAGGTTATATTCACCAAAGAGGAATACAGAAGCATTAGTAAATATCACGTTTTTTTTTTTCAAAACAATAAAAGTATTTGGAAACATGTCTGAAAAATATAAACAATCAGTTTGATAAACATTGTATATTGCTGGTGTTTCTCCATAGCGGCTACAGCTTCTGACCATACGTTAAATTGTTCTATTTCTTAGATCTTTATTTGAAAATTAATCATCATTTTATATCTCTAAAAATGTGTCTAAAATTGTGCAGGAAAACTTCAATGTAACAAAAGAACTGAATAAGAAAAGAACAGATTTCAAAGATAAATAAATTAGTTCTTTTGATATGCTTATACTTTAAGCGACGCGATGCGGGCCAGCGAGGGCAATCCATTGAGCCGTGACTTTAAATTGGAGCGAAGTGTTTTGTTCCGCAATAAATTATCTCGAAGAATATCGGCTCTATGACCTAAACGTCATCTTAACACATTTGCTGATATTATTTGTGGAAATGAGAAATTGGTTCAAATCTTTAAGTGTGTTTTTTTAGTATAACTTATAGAAAGGCCCAAAATATTTTAAAAGTACTACGTCATTAACTGCGCACACTTAATACGTTACTTAATACAAAAATACGTTAATCATAATCATGTGACGTATTAAAAGGATATGTCAGAAATCTTATAAAGTAGTCTGAACCTACTTTTCCGTCTATATTTAGACCAATGTAACGAGTGAGATTGCCGTTGCAGAGGCCAAAGTTCAACAGTTACTTGCCATCGAAAA
>JWHW01033424.1:244922-258726 GCA_000931545.1 Papilio glaucus | reverse complement strand
ATTGGTCTTCTTTTAAATTAAAAAATAACACGTTTTCTAATCATTTTGATTGAATTCTAACATATGATTTATTTTGTAAAGCTCTTCTCCTTTCTCATACTTACATAATTTGCACATTTAATTCGTTCTCTATCATATCTTTATTCACGAAATGCGTTAATTCTAAACTAGGCAGTCTGACCTCATTATATAAATTATCTTGTAAAATGTCACAACACAATGCCACATCGCTACTTCTTAAGTTGTAATTATTGAGTTCTTTAACATCCTTTTGATTAATATTTCTAATTTGAATGAATAAATGTAGAGTTAAGAAAAACATGGACTATCATCATAAAATTATTACTGTGAAATATTCAAATTATATTAAATTAAAGTATTATGCTATGAAAAATCTGTTAAACTAAAATTATTAACGCATAAATCAAAATATTGTATTAAATCTATCTTGATGCGTTAAGGCGCCGGAAGAATCTAAAGTGTTTTTTCTAACATTAAATATTTTAAGTCAATAAAAGTTTCAGTTTGTCTACAATGAATTATAAAAACTATCTGTTTATGTTAAGGGAAATACACTTTAACTTATCTTTACTATACAAACGTGAACCTAAATAGAGGAATTTACTCAATAGACGCATCATTGTCGTAATAATTTCAGGTAAAACTCGAGCGGGTATCATTTTATATTCATGACGCTCGAACGCAAGGTGCCACCTCTCCTTATAAATTATTTGACCCCACTTCGGAAACCAATCCCTTTGTATTACTTTTATAAGTAACTATGATACAATGAATTAAAAAAAAATAAAAAACCAGAATTTTAATTTAAATTGTAATACTTGCTTATAAGCAAAATGTAAGACCAGTTTGATCGATATCCTTGTCCTTGACATTAGTAGCATTCTACTGGTATTCAACCTCTTAACAGCTATTCATATCTCGTTACTCAATATCCACCTACCTTTATATGTACGGCTCTACAATATTAATCACCAAATATATTTGAAATACGGCAGCACTATTATGTTCTCACAGTGTATCCGGGTAATTCATTATCCTCGCACGTTCACTGCTAAATTATTTGATCACGGACTTATTACGGCAAGGACTGCGTAGTTAATAAGTAGCTACGTAACGTAGCGTCTCGTAGCGCACGGACGTAGCAGCGCGCGCGGCCGACTCAACTGGAAGCTCTCTCTCGACGCGAAGCGAACACGGATGGCATCGCATAGTACAATGAAACAATTCACATTTACCAGTTTTATTATAACATTATATTGGTCGCTGCATCTATATTGCTTTCTTCTTCACGTCAAAATCTATTAAAACATATTATAAATTTATTTTTCAATTTAAAATAAAACACGTAATTTTAAAACTTATTACGAAAATTAAGCATACAGTTGTAGTATTGAGAATTAGATTTTAAACAGTGAAACCTAAACTAAAATATTTCACATCACCTCGAAAATAAAATATGAACAAAACAAATATTTTATAAAATTGTCATGGAGTATCTGTACTTTTGCCATGGTCTGTGCATTAAGGAGTTGCGTTGTGCGCATGCGTGCGTGACGTCAGTCCCGCCCCGCACCGCACAGGGACCGGGCGTCCACACGTTGCATGCTAGCCGTCTTCGCTAGCGCACGAATAAATCACAAGGGATGGAATTTATTAAAGAACCCCATGTAAATCACCATTGATGACGTTTAAAATGATTTTAGAATATCTTCAAAAGCGAAAATTTAAGCAACTATTGTTTGCCAGATCTGTGACTAGCGGCTGGAATAAAAAAATAAAATGATGTTACAAAAATAATAATTTTTAGTCTCCTGTGAGGCAATAAATCAACAATGAGGGTCGGTAGTTCGATTTATGGACCAAAGAAACCACATTTTTAAATGTTATTTTTAATTTTTCTATCAGACTATGAGTAGTCTAATTTAGTTTTGGATTTAAAAAAACAAAAAGAATGGAGTCGTCTGTTGGTCTACCCTCACTTTGTCCATAGATGAGAAAGGTCCGTACATTTTCCAAGTAAAATTACCTTTAATATTCGATTACTTTCTAGTAAAACCATAAACGTAAGCCGATAAAAATCTTACGCATAATATTCTATTAAAGATTCCTGTTTTAAAAAGCCAATATATTGTGTAAAAGTGTCCCACCGTACCTAAGCGGTATTCTATGAAGCTCGTAACAAAAGAAAGGGACGGTGCACGAAGTTTTCTCTGAGAGCCCTTTCTTTAGGGTTGTCACTGGGCCCTCGATCTACTGCCCTACGAGAGGGGGCATTACGATACGCAAGTAAGTTATAAAAGTTTAGCGTATTTATCGTTTTAGTGTAGCACAGAAATTGTTGTCATTTTAAGATAATATTCAGGTGTAATTTGTGAAGATAATAATTTAGTATTGTTAATACTAATGAGACGAACGATCAATCAAGTTGAAAGAAATGACTGCTGCGTATGCAAATACACAGGTAAGGTAGTTTCAAAAAACTGATGACGCGGTCCAGGTGGCGAGTCATAGAGCGATCATTGCTCATGATAGATTGACACAGATCTTTGTGGCACTCCTTGGGCGATCTATATGAATCATAAGTGGAATTTTGATTGATGAAGATGATAAATTAGTGCCTTATTATAAATTGAACATTAAAATCACAAATTCAAGTATTATATATTGATGTTTAAGAATGGATGTCTTGATTATTTAATATTTTTAACGACTTGAACATATTGTAAATAAAATTGCTATAGTAATGTATCCTGTCGCTCATTAATATACTACGTCAAATATTGATAAGTTAACGTTATTAAAATTCTAAATGAATATGAATTCATAATAACCGGGTCTACAACCAATTACATTATGATCCAAAATAGCTAACTGCGGCTAGTCTGTTTAAGAATGTGATTTAAAGATATTTTTTTTATGATCTGTATATTTGTTTGCCGACAAATTTCTTCACAATTTTCTACCTGCAGTGGTGCCATATACCTTACTAGCGTTCCATTCGGCGTCACACGGGTATGTATTTAACAAAAAATCCAAAATTGCAAATAATTTTGTCCCCGCTATCGCTTATTCCTTATACCTCCAGGGCTATTACCAAAAACGCAACAGTGATTGTGCGATAGTGTCCCTCCCAGGTCAACCCCTGTGAAAACAGCTTCGTCACCGATCGCGACGTATGCTCCTAGAATCGTACAATATTAATGTACAAATCTGTATATGAATAAAACCGGATATGGTACTACCATATCTTTAGTTTTATGAAATTATTTAACGCATTTGATATTTTTTTACCTGCTCACTCTTTGAACTTTCATGGTGATAAAATTATCAACTTTGCGTTCTATGTTCTATGTAGTACAGTACTCTAACTTTTATGGCACTATAGAGTTAAATAAAATTGCACAACGCCCAACGCCAAATAACGCTCTAGGCAACAGGCTGCAATGTTTAAACATATCTACACCATTAAAATACATTTATAACATAAACTCTGACCATTACGTACTAACCGAGCATCGTGAATTTCAATTCGTAGAGGTTTTCTCACGTTTTGCGAAATACGCAATAATTGTGTTACTTAGTTGAAAGGAAAACGAAATAATTACATTGTAACATTGGAACTGATAATGTTGGAAAGCGTTTAATTAAAATCTATCAATGGATTCCCAGGGTACTGTCTACAAATTTACAGCAGAACGGTTTTGTAATTAAATAAAGAAACAACCGAAGCGCCAAGCCAAGCTTAACAATGCTTACCCGCTAACTTAATAAAGTCTGAGTGTTATTTGCTTGAAAACAAACTTAAAACAAGGTTGAACAAAACGTACGAACCGTGTATTTACTTAATTAAATAAAGGAAAAAAATATTTTACACGTTGCAATATTTTAAAAATAATAAAATTATTTGACGAAAGCGATGTGAGTTTATCTTAAACATTAATCACGTGGTATCAACGGATCATAGATTAAATCTAAGCGTTACCTACCTAACACCCTTTGCTGATCACGAAAGGTATATTTTGTCATCTCGTATAAATAAACAAGTACACGTGGTAACTGAACGTACAGATGATGTAATCACTTTTGTAATGTGAAGCCTTCTTAAGGGATTTCCATTACGTCTATTTTATCGTAGAAAACGGCAAACGGCCAAGCTACTGATCTAATGTTAAGTGATCTTTCTTACAAAAAGATTGTCTGGACACAAAAAGACGAGCTAAATAAGGAAAAGTGAGGACACTGGATGCGAACGCGTCTTTGCTTGCCGCCTCATTTATCAGTCAAAAGGGTAAAAGTATAAATACATCTATTTCTCGGCCATATCTTATTCAATCGTCCGGACGAACCCACTCATTAGTGCAACAAATGCTGTCCCTGCTGACTACAGACTCCATCACTGTTGTTACTGTGTTGAGTAAAGAATAATTAACGATTAGGTCATTTCTTTGTAAACAAAATATATTTTTTTACGGTTTTGTAATAAATAAGTGCATTTTAATACATAATAACAAACAAGGCCGACATCATGTAATACAGAACGTGCATGTGTTCCTGACATAGTCGTTGACATTTGCATATACCAAAATTTAATTTTACGCTTGTTAGAGATTACTACATAATATTCGAAATGAATGCAAACAACCGACTGAATCAGATAACATTAATATAACATCGAATCGAAATTAATAACAATTCCTGTTCGGATTGTCATACATGGCCGATAGTGAGAAAAACGTAAAGTTGGTACCAAAGCAGTTCTTATGCCATCTTTAAGTCTTTTTATTTATAGCTAAGCCAATGTTTATTTATAAGTATCAAGCATCCAGTAAGTGACATGTTTCGTAAAAGGAATCAGGACAATTGTCTTAACAGTGAAAGAGTTTCGCAGAGGCAGCAAATCTTTGCATGAACGGTTACTTCAAATTCCATAAATATTTTACTTCTGCGTTTCTTCTGGTGATTAAGATGTCTAGAGACTTTCTCATCTCTGTTTATAAACAAAGAAGACCAAGGCTTCGTACACATGCATAAAGTAGTATGTTAAAATGTAGTCTCATACATTGCATTGTACACATGTTCATTTATTTTGTGCGTGTGTACATGCGTTAAAAACTATGCTTTACTTTTATAATTTAGTTAACGACTTGAAACACATTTGTGTTTGTTAACTTACGATATCATAAATTGTTTAAGGTCGAGGTCTAAGTCGCGGTATGAACCAAAACTATTCTCATTTCAGTTTGCCACGTCACTGCTGTGTGGTTTTCCCGGGCTTTGTTATATTAGGATTTTGAAACAGTTAGCTTTAGGAAGGCATTGAAGATCGCTTCAGTTTCACGTATGTGTATACTTCTAATTAAACAGGGTTCCGATAGTCAAACAATCTGATATTTGAAACGTTGAACTGCGTGTACTTTAAATTATTACGAATGTAACAAAACAAACACTTTGATCCCTACAATTTCGAAATATTTAGCGTGTCACTTTGATTTACTCTGGTAAAACATGGACTTAGAATATGTCATTTAGTAATTTGTTATGATATGTTTTGAAAAATTAATAACTGTTGCAAACTACTAAAAGATGTATGTCACGAGACACGGTAGTGTCTCTAAGCCAAGTACCACATTCAACAACATATGTAATACGTGAACCTGAGACTACAGTGTCTATGTATTCTCCTACCCGATGTCAATATTGCGCAACATAACCTCAACAATTTTTTTACTTGATATTTTTTTATTATTATTTGAATATTAGGACTATATGCTATAGAATAGTTTTTCTCAAATATCTTCCATGTATAGATTATCTATACATATAATAAAAATGTAACTGATCGCTGTCTGTACATGAAAGATATTTGAAAAAACTATTATTGGGGGCCTTCATTAACGCAATGAAACCCAAAACAATCATTATTAGAATTTTTGTCTGTTTATCCGTGCGTTTGTTATCGCTAATCTCAGAAACAGCTTAACCGTTTTGGGTACGGTTTTCACTAATGTATTGTGGTAAGCTTCACTTAACATTTACTGTTTGTTTTATCTCAGTCGGTATATATACAAAAAAGTTATATCAATTTCTTTAAATTCTTGGTGTTCTAATGTTCTATTAACTTAATTCTAAATGGTTCTTTAACCAGGTCAAACATTTGTTCGATAAAAACGCTATAAAATAGAGTACTATCATATATATTATTACTGTTAAGTAAGTAATATCATTTCGTTTAAGTAAACTTGCAGGGCGGGTGAAACCGCGGGGCACAGTTAGTAAGTAATAAAAACTCACCCCAAAGTCTAGGTCGGCCAAATCGCGGCCGCTAGTTTTTGAGTATCAACAGCCACTACATATTACACAAATGCAACTATCTAAACATCGTTAAAAACCATCTAAAATGTATTCACAATATCACTTCTACCGAAAATCCTAAATTAAAACAAAAATCAACAAATTTCACTACAACAAAACACGCCATAATGGCGGCGCGCAGGCTACTGATTTCGAGACGGTATATTGCTCAACTTTTTTTTTTTACATACCGTCATGTTTCATTTTATTCACAGCTGCGTTCATTATGATATCATTCAATATAAGAGCAAGCGAAAAAGACTTCAGCTTTTTAAATACAAGGCTCAAAAGCAACACATATCGGGAGTATGCTTACTGCAATATTAAGGAAATTTTAAGAGTAAGTCATATGGCTTACTGCAACATTGACTGGCGCGTTTTGAAAAAATGATGAGAGTGAAATTTTAAGATGGACGTGCATTACTGTAACAAAAAAGTAACAGGTTGAAGCTGCCTAAGTCTCCAAAACAACAGGTTGAGCTGCCTAAGTCTCGAAAACAACAGGTTGAGCTGCCTAAGTCTCGAAAAAAAGCTACCAACAAAATAGAAATAGAACCTCTATAGTCGCGCATGTTGGCACGCTCGTCGTCTCTGATCATTATATTTTATTTTATATAATAAATTATATTCAGTAGTAATTGAATATTTTGATTAATATTATTTACTATTCGCAAATATTAGTGCAAAAAATTGTGTCTATATACTTTTTCAAGTGCTCCAATATAATTGAAGTTAACTATCCGTATGTATTATTTTTTGATATACATTAATATATTATTATTTTATTGTAAGTAATTATTTGCATGCAATTAAAAACTATTTTTATGATGCCAAAGAAGTATAACTTCTCACGCGCGTACATAAGTACACGCATCCATTTTTTTATATAAAAGATGAGCATATGTTGTTGTTGCACGAATGGGCCGGCTCGTCCGGTGAAATACCATTACCTCACAGAAAACAGGCGTGAAGTAGAAGTACTCTGCGTTTCGTCTGATGAGTGACGTACCGGAGGCGTAATTACAGACCTCTTCCCCTTCCCACCCTTTCCTTATAAGGATAGGATGGGAACGGGAAGAGGATTGGACGGGGAGAGGGGGCGGGGAAAAGGAAATATCCTTTCTCCTGTCTATCTACTCCTCTGCCCATTAAAGGTAGGCAACACATCCGTAACACATTTGCTTGTTCCGGATGTCTATGGGTAGCGCTCACAGAACATCAGGTAATCTGCTTGCCCGTTTGCCACCTTCTACCATAAAAAAAATATGTAACAAATGAATGGGTCGCAGATAAGTTGGCAACCTTCAAAGGGCAGCGGAACGGACAAACAGGAATAAGGATATTTACTTTTCATATCCATCCCCTCCTCCGCCAAATCCTCTTCCCATACTTCCCTTATTAGAAATGGATGGAGATTGGGGAAAAGGATCAGAATTAGGTTTCCGGCACCTCACTCCTCAGACAAAACGCATAATACTTTTACTTCACCCCTATGAACACAGGCGACAGAAACTCACAGTGAGGTCGTGGTATTTCACCGGTCGAGCCGGCTTACTCGGGCATTCGTGCAACTAAGTAGTTTTTGACAATACGCCAAAGAAAAGTCTCAACATATCATCCGTGTTTATTTAAACTGTACATATAAACGCATTTATTGTAAAATTGTAGTAAATTTAATTTTAAATTTAGTCGATTTATTCGCACACCTGATGTTTCATGCGAGGAATCGATTTGTCTGGATGGACTGAGCCGCGGCTTACGTGACTGAGTGAACTATCGCGTTATTACAACATTTTGGTTCCTTTAAGCTACAATGTCCGCTTAATATTGCCACAGTAGTAAAAAGTTTTGTTAAATTGTCATTAAAAAGCTTAAAATGTAATTTTCCTATTTAATATTTTACGACAATATACAGCGATCGGTGACCGAAGACTATAACTTGAAAGTGACAGTAACAAGTTACGAATTATCATTACGTGAGTCCTGGATTACATGTCCTACTTTTCTTAATCTGTTTTTTGCTTACATCGGTATAAAACGTAAAATATGGACGCCAAAAGTGGAAAATCATCGCCACAAAGACCGGTCGGTTTCCACCCTCAGTTGACTACAGGACATTCACCAGATCGTTCTTTAGTCTTCTGGAAGGCCAAAGTCATTGTGCTGCACTTGTTGTGCTCTTTCTAGAAACTTTTAACTCTATAGGCCATCAGTTCTAGTACTATTGTGCCCTGCCGTGCCTATTCCCACTTGAGATTAGCAATTCTATACATAATATATAGAGACGTTTAATCCGCGACATGTTGGAGACATGTTCATTATTTTCTTAAGAAGAAATTCGAGTTGAATATACGTATAGGATCGAACGTGAGTCGCCTGTTTATTAAGACGGCTACACTCAAGCCGGGGAACAATTTTATTACCTTACTTTATCACGAGTCTCATATTATTGCTTACTTACTCTTGTCACGGATGTGTTCAAGTTATTACTTTCTAAGTCACGTGCGTAAATAATATTAGCTTATGTTTTATTACTTTAATAACAGAATATTATTCAACTGCAAATACATATTTAGATTTTTAAATACGTCAATGAGTTTTTCTACAATTCCTACGGTTTGGTAGTATATCCATTGCCATATTTATAATAGCATGTGGCTTAAAAGTGGATGATGTGTCTAGAATTGAGAAATGTATATTTTGGTGGTTCAGGCATGTTGAAAGGATGAATGAAGAGAGAATAACGAAACAAATTTATATTGCAAAAGTGAGTGGCAGTGTTGGTAGGGGTCGCCCCAGGAAACTTATATCGATCAGATTAGTGGTATACTAAAAAAGAGCGAAATAAGGAGCACCCATAACCGACGAGCATGTATGCGTAGATGTAGGATTGTAGAAGAAGCGAGAGAGATGTGCTAGGATCACCCCAAATGGAAATCAATGGTCTCTGCCTACCCCTCTGGGTTAAGGGCATGAGTGCATATTTATTTATATTTATAATAAAACAATCTAACTTCCCATTTATCCAAATTGTAGTTCATAAAGAACTACACTAAATCACTGTAGAGTTATTAGGTTGTTAAGGTTATATAGGTTGCGACAATTTTAAAACATTATCAGAACTGTGACTAATGGCGTTTGAAGCGACTAGAAACTAAATAAACGGAACTAACATGTTTATTTATAATAAAATTTCTTCATAAGTCTTAGATTAGGCTTACGGCCGATAATTCACTTACTATATAGTAAAAACGCCTACTTGAAAAAAATAGCCAATAACTTTTTGCAAATGTTTATCGCATAATGATATAGGATAAAGTGAAAATACATTAGCTGTCTGCTTTAATATTGTGATATTCAATAAGCAATCGTTAATTTAATAGAAAATAATAAACAGGACTGACTGACAAAGGGGTACACGCTTTGGCACTCTGGAGAAGAAAACCAATCGAATCACCTCACTCTTTAAAATCGGACAAATCTGTGGCTACAATAGAACGAATATGCATACATACCGGTGAAAATTAACGCTTCTGTTAGTGGTATACAAATATTTTCTGGGCCCTAACTCGGGATATTTGCTAGCTTTTTTATGGAAGAAGGTGGCAAGCGAGCATGCGGTGCACATGATGTTAAGTGACCGATACCTACCCGATAGCAACAAGAAAATGAGTTGAAGATGCGTTGCCATAATGGGCTGAGGAGGCGATAAACAGAAAAACGAAATTTCCTTCTCTTTCCCTTCCCATCCGATCCTTTGTAGAAAAATATGGGATATGGACGAGGACTGACATTATACCTCTGGCATCTTATTCTCAGACGAAACGCAGAAGAATAAAATACTCGTACTTCATGTATGTCTTCTGTGAAGTCGTGGTACTTCACCGGTCGTGCAATCGATGTTGTTGTTGCGAGCTCTACTTTACCATTGTTGCTAATAGCATAAAAATGATTAAAGAATGAACAGTGAAGTAAAGATTTTTTTTGTTTGTAATGGGTAAAAATACCCATCGGTTGAGAAACAACACAAGAGTTTTTATTGTAAAATAAAATTGTTTTTATAACTTAATTTCACTGTAATAGAACTATAATTGGAAAGAAGCTAAGTACTAAGCTTAAGTAATGTGAATAGATGATCAGTTAATATAGGTAAGGAGACCCCCGCTCTCATAACATTTTACTGGTCGCATTAAAGATGATTGCTTCTGAACTGTTACTAAACGCTGTAATATCTTTTTTTGGTAAGATTTTTTTTTACCTACTTTAATATTACAATTCCGCACAATATGTTATTTATACTTAAATAATAATATTTTGTAGAAGTGACACATAATTGAATAAACGAACTGTGCGGATCAGGTACAAATATATTTTAGTAAATAAACCTGATATCAAAACAGCAAGTTAGCTAAACACACACACAGCCGAATGCAAATACAACAGTCACATGTTACTTATATTTCGAAGTTATATCCTCTATACTCGGAATTATCATACAACAATTTGCATCATGGAAAATGATTGAGAATGAGGGATGGGAATGAGAAACGATTGCGCGCGTAGCCGCGGGCAACAGCTAGTATAAAATAAATGCTATTTTCTAGGAGAGATATAATTTAAGCAAACTCATTGTATGAAATTAACTTAAAGCCCTTTAGCGGCTTACAATATTTATAATTAAGCTCGAGTCTTGACTTTAAACTTTCATATTGCTTATAAAAATTTTGCTTTTGTAATTCTAAATTGCTTTAAGCTAAGAGCGAGCTTCTGTTAATATTTTTATAAAACACCTTTGTAAAGCTTTTGTTCAAGTTTTAACTATGTTTGTTTGTTATAAAAGACACTAAGCTCAACGACGTAATACCGTTTTGTTTTTGTCTTCATTAATTTCATTGCCAAGGAATAGCAATTATTATGCAATATACCTCAACAACTCTGTTTAACTAGCGAAAACCTCAAGGCGAGCGCTCCGAGAGGGTCATGTGAGTGCCTCTTGGTTTACCGTCCACGAGGAAATCATAGCTACTAACACTGTCTGGAGGAATTTATCAAAAGAAGCGTGAGAATGTTACCAAACTTCAGGTGGAATTGTGGTCAAACTTTAGTTTATTTTAGATCAAAAAAGATATTTTGTTTGTATGAGAAGGTAGCACACTAGCAAGCAGTTCACCAGTTGTTAGGTGACCACTATCCATGGGCATCCATCAACAAACAAATAAATTGCAGACGCATATACTAATATATTATTATATCCTATCCATCCCCTACCCCGTCAAACCATGTTCCCCTTAATATCCTTTCCTCATTAGAAAAGCAAAGAGAACTGGAATTGAATTTTATTAGAATTTATAAATATCCGGAAGTAAATGGTGAAATTTGAAAACTTTTAATAACATCTTAAATCTTCCTAGTCATCGATGTTGACTACCAAACTAATTTCTGCTTGGAAGCCTCCGCACTATCCAACTTTGATAGAATTTAGCCGTTACATACTGACAACTCTCTTAAAGCCGAAGTAGAAACGATTATCTTTGAGAGGCTCACGTGGAAGTTTTGCCTTACATATTCACACGTAATTTTCGCCTTCCAGAATTATTGTTATATAATTTTTATTATAAATATTTTTCAAAAATTGCTATTCTACTCATAAAATTAAAACATGTTACACCAATGAGTTTTAATTTATAGTAGACGGGGATTTTTGTCTCAGTGAATTCTCTAACTTACCCATCTTTCTATTACAGGGCAGCAGAAATTAAAATACTAGGAATCCGCCCCACCTTGCCCGGTAGCTATTTCAGAATCTATAGGGAAAATACATACATACACACATCGCCTTTTATATGCGTAGATATGAAAAAAAAGTTTCCCACGAGAACTGTACATTTTCCGGCATAAAAAGTGCCTATGTGCTATTCCAAACTATATAATCTATCTCTGTGCCCAATTTCATCCAGATCCCTTCAGCGGTTTTTTGAAAATATTAGTAACTATCATGGTGATGCCTCTGCGAAGGAAGTTTTTACTACGGCTAACAATAATTTCGATCCATCCCACTTTTATAAATCGAAATATATTCTTATTACTGTTTAGTATTATTTTTTGAAACTAAATTAATCATACACAGTTATCAGTAAACTCTCATTCAAAAATAAAAAAAAGAATGATTTATTAATGTTATAAAACCTAATAAAACTTATTCAATTATTTTAATAACGGAAAGAACAAGTCTCATATAAATATCACAAGTTGCACGATTACTTAAACGTGTCACACTTTTGCACAATTTAAAGCACCTGCTCCTTATTTAGGAAGTTGTTAATGATAATTCAAGTTTGTCATTAAATTACTTCGCAATCACATATAGCTGTTAAAGTATAAATTGTTGTTCTGCACTGATCTGTCAGAGATATCTATCTCTGGCATATCCTATGATTTTGCTACCCGACTGATCTAGAAAGTGTGTTATGTTTAAATTGTGACCGCATGTAGCCTAAAAGCTTGACCGATTTTGAGGAATGATTCGGATTCTTCTCTTCTTTTGTTTTTTTAAGTTCTATTAATTGTGGATATTATAAATGAGAATGTAAGACGGTTTGTTACGTTTTTTAACACCTCAACGACTCAACCAAACGTCATGAAATTTTGCACACATTGCTAAGGGTACAGATGGAACATAGGCTACCCTCTAATCCAAATAAAAACACCCCGTAGAGTAGAAAGATATAACCCAATATCGGTTGCCGTGGCATGGTAATGTTATATGATTATGTATTGACGATAATTTTTACCATATGTTACATATAATTACATATGCGAAATCAAATCACAATAATATCAAGCGAGTAAAATAAGAAACGCGATGTCGTGAGCTACAGCTAGTGACATATACATTCATTATATGATAGATGGATTGTTGGCTCACCACCGAGTTTGTTACTATGTCATGATAAAAAAAACGAATATATCTTTCTAGATTCAGATTTTAATTTTTGCTTAGAGAAAACGTGTTTCTCACAAAAGATTAATTTAAAGAAAAAACCTTTTAATATGTTAAAATAAATTGTTAAAATAAAACATAAGACGCTTTTATGTAATTCAAGTACTGAACTGATTTTCTTAACGAGTTACAGATTCATTTTAATGAACAACATTTGCGTTAAGTTAATATATTTTAACACTAGCTGTTGCCCGCGACTTCGTCCGCGCGGAATCAAGTAAAACTTTTAAATCACTTCGCAGAATAAAAGGTTATAATCGTATTTTTTATATTATTTGTTTTAACCGTACAAAATAAATCTTAAAACATCAGTATAAAAGTTATATTTCGATTTAATTAAATTGTTCATTTGTATAGAGCTACATTTCACCCGGTGTTGTTGATATTCAATTTATAAGTTAAAAAAGTGGTGAAGAATTAACGCACATGTTC
>JWHW01033424.1:214305-233853 GCA_000931545.1 Papilio glaucus | reverse complement strand
AATCCATGATCTCTGCCTACCCCTCTGGGTTACGGGCGTGAGCGCATATTTATTTATTTATTTTATTTATATGTATTAGTTAAACCGATAACGACTGCTAGTATTGTATATTGTGTATAGATGAAGAGGTCGTGACGGCTAATTTATTTTATTATTCTTACTTGGAAAGATTTATAAAGCGCTTGTTTTATTATAAAATAAAAATATATTTGTTTGATATTAGATTGCGGCCCCTTCAGACCGGTACTCGAAGCTTCCGTAGAATTAGCTCAGAACCGGCTGAATAGCTCCCTCTCTGAATCTATAGACAGAAGCTGAATAGACCTACGAAATCTGATAAATAAAAATATAGACGCTTTAATAAAATAGACCGCAATTAATATGAGAGCTAGAAGTTTGTATATCTACATAATATGAAAGAGTGCGCATCCACTCTCTTTAAATATTTTGACTTCGTTTTTGATTTTTTTTTCAATTCAGATATTCATTTATTCATATATTTGTCGATAAGCTAAAAAAATTCTAAATATATGTAATATAAAAATATATGATACGGTTCAATCGACAAAAATCCTTCATTTAGAAATTAAGGTAAGTGACATTTGAGCACCATTAGTAAAGGTCTTAGTTCATTTCAACAATAACGGCTTCAGAAAACTTCATATGATTTTCGACGGAATCTTTCATTTCTTAACGTAATCTCGACTTCTATGATCATTTATTTAACAGGTAACGTGCAGTCGCATATTACCGTGAAGGATAGGCAGAAACTACGGATATTCATTTTATTCGTCTGCTTCTTATCCATCTATACATGCTCTTCGGTTACGGGTTACTACTACTCCTTAACGGCCCTCCTAATGTCGCTTTTAAGAAGCAATTGTTTTTGTAATACAAATTATTATAAAAATAATGCTTCATATAAATTAATAAACCTTCACTTTTTATCTACTGGACCACACGGAATTAAAAATTAGAACCTGTCGTGATTAATGAAAATTTATGTGATATAGATTGATCCTAATGATTTAACTGTTTTGCTTAAATTTGCATATGATGAAATACATTCTCGGTAAATTTGAAGTTAGAAACAAAACAGTCGATTGCTCGTGTCCCCTTGTTCTCAAGAAGTTCTAATTGAAAAAGATAAAATATTTTAAATGGCGTTCAGATTTAGTATAAACTCTTTCAGTGAATTCATAGCAAGTTACCGAACTTCATATTAAGTCTAAAGTTCATTGTACAGAAGCCAGCGACTTCAAAACGTGTTATTTCCATAATTAAGTTTGTACTTGTGAATAAACTTCTTGCGCTTTTCTACTTAACGAAGAGAAATTCAATTATCAGTTGTTTTCCTTATATTTTAATATACACCCGAAAATATATGATATAATATAAAAAGAAATATTTAAATTTTCTATCACCTTCGTAATCATTTCAAGGGCCGTGTGAAATTTAACGAAAATTATTCTGTGTGCCATCCAACTTTGTTAGAAGGTACCCGTTACTTTATATTCATGAGGCAGTTTTGTTTCTTTGAGATCCACATGTTTCTCTTTTTAGAGGTCTAGCTTTTAATGAAATTGAATAGTAATTCAATTAATTTAATTCATGTGAAATGCATTACTATAACCTAAATCTAAATAAATAAAATAAACCTACAGGAAATTTTCATCAAAGAAATGTTTATCATAAATCTATAATTTGGTTAATTATTAACTTTTATAGATGGAATGAAAATGTACTAAATTAATTTTTTAGTTAAAACCAGCTCATTAGGTTATGAGACTAAACTCATTTATGCACCAGCCACTCTTATAGGTAAATTATTTTTTTTTAATAGAAAAAGGCGGCAAAGGATCGAGCAGTTCACCTGATATTATATGTTTTAATACCGAGAGGTGTTCCGAAGGGGTCGTAGTTCCCATAGATCCCTTGGTTTTAGTTATTTTTGTTAATGCTATTGAAAAGTGTTGCAAACCGTTTCGCCTGTCGTCCCGTGCCGATGATATGAACATTTTTACTAACGTTAAGACACAAGTTGACGCTTGAGGCGACGACTAGAGGAATATTGCACAATATACAAGCTTGATTTTAATCAGTCCAAATGCACCCGTATGACAGTTTGTCATAAGCAGAATTTAATTCTCATCGTTTATTACTTGTTAGATCATAAATTGTAGAGTGAATCAGTTCATTCTAAACTAACATTTAATTTTTATGTTTCAACATTTTAGCTAAAGCTTCGAAGGCACTAGGATTCATCGAGCGTTTCAGAAAATAATGTAGTAACATTAAAATCTTGTATTGTACATAGGTTCGTAATGTACTTGAATACGCTTCGCTTCGCTTGGATCCTTTCTGCCTGAATAGAAAACATTCAACTTTAATTAATCAAATATTTGTTTGTGTGATCAGAGTAGCTTTGTTTAAAAATGACCGCATCTGTGGCAAAATATGCACACAAATTATTATTCAATAAAATACATAGTATTATGTATGATAATGTTACAAATCTTGCACTAATGGTATGTGTGATTGTAGTCAAATTTATTCACATAAAGGTTATAAGAAGATTACTTTTTGGAACATTTCCAAATGTCGGCAGTTTGCGGGTCAACGGGTTATTGTCGCACAAAAGTAAAGATAAAACAACGTATCAGACTAAAAACATTTCTAAAGACATTTCAACTGGAATAAACTATATACAGACTGTAGGAGTTTAATAATAATGTCTATAAACTAACTTAACTTAAAAACTGGTTTAAATATTGTCAATTTATTACATTACAAAACTATGTTCTAGTTTCAGAAACGGCTTTTGAAGTTTGTTATTTATTTACAATGTCCAATAAACGTATAAAAGCCAACACGCCGCAGACACGAGCTCTGTGTTCCGAAAACAAATTTAACTTGTTTACAGCTGAAACATTTACAGCAAGCCGAGGATTAGGAAAACATTCACCTCACTGGACAATATTCGAACGAAGTATAACCTCAAAAGTATATAAATATATTATTTAAGGCAGTATATTAACGTTTAAAATAAGTCAAAGTCAGTCGGCAACAAAAGCCACCTTTAACTCTGTTAATATTTAAATTATTATTAATAATTAAGCATTGAAATCAATATTTCCAATCCGATATCTCCCGATAATAACTGCATATTAGTGACCTCAGTAAGTATATAATTAGGCACTTGAAGCTGATCTCCTGAAGTCTTTATTTTTCACTGATGTAACTGCGAGAGATCCAGCTACGGTACAAAGTCAGCCCGCCAAATTACTTTTTACTCAGGTGATATCATCTATATACATATAAAAGAAGAAAGTGAACAACAGAAATGAAATCTCAAAACAGGTTAGAGTAGGCGCGACAATAGTTCAAAAGTAAATAAATAATCAACAAAAATATACCCTTGTATCTTAACAATAAATGTTGGTCGAAACTGTTCCTTGAATTTGGAATATAATAAGCATGTTGAGCATGTTGTTCACGCGAATCTATGATTTTCCCCTACCAAATATCGTCTAAAGCGCCTAAAGAAGTTTGCTTGTAGATATGAGTGCTTGTTAATATGTTAAAAATTTGAATACTAGAAAGACGTAAAAATAGGTCGTAATATATTTGTTTGTGCACTGCGCCCCATTTGGAAAGTCAACTCAGCATTTCCAACATGTTATGTTGTTTGCTCTCGAAAACAACTTTCATGCACTGTTTACTGTTACTGTTTAAAATATTTCATATTAGCAGTTTGTGCGCAGCGAATTATTTGTAAGCCTTTAGTACGTTGTCCACATCACTGTGATACTGAAATTTACAATGATATTGAATATATTAAATTGTATTGTCATCAGAACTAAAGGGTTTATTCCACTTCGATCACCTGGGTGATATCACTAACTAAGGATAAGCTAACTAAAGGTGGATACCAAATATCACATTAATCTGACAACATTTTAAACAAAAACAACGAGGGCAAGCTTTATCCTTTTAAAAATATGATTTAAAAAATATTTGTCAACTGGTTATCAGATGGGCGAAGGTCGATTTTACATCGTCTCTTCTACTAAAACTGGACAAATAACTTGGAGAACAAATAATAAATCGATTTAATTATTTTCACAGACGAGAGTAGTGAATTATTAATAAAAACTACTAAAACAGATTTATGTGAAAACCGAAAATTATAATATTCGAAAATTATACAAAAAATCAATTAATCACAGTCGAAGTAAGATATATATGCGTAATATGGAAGAAGGGAAACAAGATTGTAAATTACTAGGAAATTTGATTCAAGGCATGAAGCCTTTTATTTATTCTAGCGAATTATCTCGGCTTGTACTAGAGTACCAGAGTATTTTAATATTTCGGTCGTAACGTTATATAACAGCTTAATACAAATACTTCAACAATCATTCTCATATGGTAAAATCATAATTACATACCTCAACCATCCTCATGAATCACTCCCGTCTATTGATGAAGCCGTGATAGCCTTTAAATAGTTTTTGTATGCATTTCACTTCATGCATAGGACGAAGAGACTTTTTCATAATATATGGTGATATTAATAATAAAATTAAAGTAATCGTAGTAGTAAAATTAATAATATTAAACTTGTTTTAATAGTAACATAAAACCATATATTCTACGTAAATAAATAATCATTTACAGCACACCATTTATGTTGTCAACAGTCGGAAATGTACGCCACACATTTCTTGCGTTGGGACGTTAGTTGAAGTGAACATTTTAATTTTGTTTTAACCGTGTACCGAGTTACTTGCACATTCCGTTTTACTGCCGTCTAGAGTATTGTATATTTCTCCTAAACAAATAAATGTAGAGAGGTTATATTTGCCTACATAAAGGTAACGAAGACTTATGAAGGTCTACATAAATTTACCGAAATAGGCAAAAAATCGGGGGAGCTAAATTGGTAGCAAGCGATGGAAATCAAGTCAGTATACCTACGACTAGACTAAGGCTAGAAAATACAAACAGAAGAAACCTAAAACCTTATTCTCAAAGTTCATTTTTTAAGTTTTGTGTACGAAGTAAACGTTGAAAAACTGTATACTGCGGAATTGATAGTTAAACAAAGTTACCTAGTTCTGTTGTGTCAATAATAATAAAGCAACTCACCAA
The DNA here is from genome assembly GCA_000931545.1 of Papilio glaucus. Lineage (NCBI taxonomy): Eukaryota > Metazoa > Arthropoda > Insecta > Lepidoptera > Papilionidae > Papilio > Papilio glaucus. Next base: position 228,699 of record JWHW01033424.1, on the reverse strand, counting down.
TATTTTTAATTTACTGAAAATGAAGAAATTTAAACAATTTGTGAATCATAACTTGAATAAATAAATGTGACTTGCTTCGAGTGAATGAGAACAAGAATATTGATAAATAAATACATAATTTTTACACTTTGTAATCTGTCCCTTTGTGGTTACGTTTAATTAGTAATTCACGAGAATTTTTTGCACTTATTTCACTTTCAAAATCTTTATTTTAACTCATTGTTAATATTTGAAATAATTTTTGAACAAAGGAATTTCAACATTAAGTTTGAGTTTTAGTTAAAAAAAAACGATAAAGCAATTAATTATGTATAAAGTGATAAATATAATGTAGAATGAAGTATCGTGAATTTTTCCATTGCATATAAACAATAACTTTCAAACCGATGCACTCAATAAACTTCAGAGAGAAGTTCACGTCGAAAGCAATTAATCAAGTGGCCCATTAATCAAAAAGCAATCTAGTGGAGATGGCAATAGCACATGCTAATAGCTCCATAGTCTCCCGCCATATGATTTATGTTGTTATTCGAGTAGGATTGTTATTAAAAACAAACTTTCATCAAGCCGTAATGATTTCTCATATTTACGTGAATACTACACATTAGAAATTAACCTAATTTTACGGATTTTATCGCGTTTATTGAATGCTCGTGTTCCCGAAGTTTCGAGTTCTTTACTCGCACTCATAATCCAGTCCCCTGCCTACTAGTACTATAAAACGGGGATGTATAATAAACATTTCTTATAATTTCGGATAGAGGCGGAGTCTTGATAAGGCATGTTCATGTCATTTATAATGTAATATCCCTCTATAAGATGCAGTAGTGGACAATCTTGATCGTGAGTGTGGACTCTCTTACATAGGACAAACAAAGACACCCGTCAAATCCCGGGTAAAAAAACAAATAGCTGACCTGAAACACCAACGATCCACGAAGCCTGCAGTCTGTGATCATGTTTCGAACGCTCCCCACCATTTTATAAACCACATGTATTCGCAAAAGAACACCACTTCTACCCAGATTGATAGGCGAGGCTATTGAAATAAAATAAAAAAAACATCGTAATTTCAATAGGGAAGATGGCTGTGTACTACCACGCATACAACTACAAGATCTCCAGATACCGTGAGCTCATTCTGCATAGATCGGAGCAGAAATAAAATTTGAAAAAAGAAGGAACTTCGCCAGCAACTTTGACATTGGGACGTCAAACACCTCAGTCCCCCCGTGACCGTGAGCGCTTTAAAGCACTCGAAACGTCCGGAACAAAAAAACGTAAAATAAACGCGATATAATCCGTAAAATTAGTTTTATTCCAATGTGTAGTATTCGCTTAAATATAAGAAATCACAAAGACATGTTACCGAGCCGACGGACGTGCCGCGCGCTACCCTTATTTGTTTTTCATTTCTTTTATCTGTGCTCAAGTTTGACTGAATTATATTGTTGGTTACCGACCGACCTCCTGGCCTGCTTCTACATCAAATCTAATGGCGCAGGTCGGGTTTCGGCTGCTATTTTGGTCTGTAATAATTTTTATTTGCATTTTTACTTAGCTTACACTTAAAAATGAGTGCTTATAATAATTAGGAGTTAAAGTGACTGATTGTACCAAATAATAACCTAGAAACAAAGTCATATTTGTTTTTTACTTTTACAGTTCTTTAAAAGTCGTATCGTATCGGAATCCGATATAATTATTCCGATATCCGTATACGTATCCGAATTCAAATCCAAAATGTTATATCCATAACATTCCTACTATAACGTAATCGAAACGTCGGGAACAAAAACATTAGATGAAGTCCGTAAAATTAGTTTAATTTCAATGTCATCAAGCCGATTGGGTCTACTCCGGCCACATCGATCATTCGTTCTACAGCAATCTGTCCAGCTCATTGCAAGCCCAATATATAGCAATTATTATGCAATATTTACTTTTGAATACATAGGCACCTTGATTAATACTCACGTGAGACTCTCACTGGTTTTGTACTTGCACATAGCTCTGTAAAAGTCCTCATAATATAATTATCCTATAAGTGCGAAAGTTTGTAAGCATGGATGTATGGATGTTTGTTACTCTTTCACGCAAAAACTTCTGAATGGATTTTAATGAAACTTTACAATATTATAGCTTATACATCAGAATAACATATAGTCTATAATTTATAAAGATATTGTGTGAATTGAAAAATATAACGATATTTGTCAAATAATGAGGAATAAAATCCGCCATATGCGAGCTATTCTGGTGTGCTCTGCAAAAACCGTTAGAGTTACACGTATATTGTGTAATAGAAATGTTTAACTTAAATAGTGCTACAAAAAGCCCGTGACAGCGTATATCATCATTTATGTGTAAGCCATTATCGCCAAAATAGTGAACGTACATATATTAATTATAGGGCGGAACGAAGTTCGCCGGGCCAGCTAGTTTATAATAAATATAAATTTGACTATAACAGTCTGATAAACTCACCTTCGAAACGTGCAATGAATTTTATCAAAAGTAAATTAAAAATAGCGTAAGGAAAGAAAACTTTTTGCTTCCCGACGAGCTCTTGTAGAAAATGTTTACGGTCAATTAAACGTGATAAATCGAAATTAAAGAAAGTACGTTGAAAGGAACTTTGCGCCTTTGAGCAATGTTCTCTCGTAGCAGAATAAACTCTCTGTTAATTAGTAGAAATAGCAAGAAAAAGAAAGCTTTGAATAAAAATGCAGCTGAACTACTATAAAAATATAGTACCTCATAGGGCTCCAAATAGTTGCAATATTACATGCATTTAGTAGCTTCTGGCCACATCAGGTATGCTTAAATAAAAACTTGTTGGAGTCGGTGAACAAAAAAAAACGAGCGAGCCTTACAGTCGTCACATATGACGTGTATCATGTCATCTTAACTTGGTAATAAACATAAATAACATGTCGAAAAATCGGTTGGCACTTGGTACTATCTGACGGCTTACTCTACTACTAGGGCTACTAGGACCGGGAGAGCTCATTGGTATATCACACGCTTCCCCGGCTTCTTGTCACACACTGACACAGGCTTCAGGAAAGCGAGAGGAAAGATTTTACACATCAAAAATTACCTCCAGCGGATAGATTGCTGGTCATTTAGTAAATGTAAAGAAAATTAACCTAAACGGGATGACAGAGATTATAGGTTTTTCATTTGCCACGGTCCTGACACACCTCTCTCGTTTCTTCTATATACATATATGTGTGTACATATATATATGTATGTGTATATGCACTCATTTATACATAAATAAAGCTATAAATATATCTAAAATATAAGAACATTCGAAAAGTTTAATCTTTTATTTTCAGGTCAAGGTAGTACCTACTCTAAAGAGAGAGCTGTAGGTAAACCTGGAAACCTTTTAAAGAGCTTCCAAAAATGTTTTCATTATTAACAACACAAATTCTGATTTTCATTCAGACAGGCTTCGAAACTTTAGCCGAGCAAACTTTTTTTGAGTAAGTCGAACAGAAGTTTTTCTTACCGAACCGTAAGCCTGTAGTATTTTTGTAACACTGTGCTGAATACCAAATTACTATAGTAAAAAGAATGAAAACTCGTTAGAGTCGTGAACAACTTGAAATACTCCCTACGTATCTTATTTCGGTAATCAGAAATATTATAGGATTTCCGTGCTGTCCGCGTAAAACGCCTTAAGCATTCAAAGAGCAATAATTAAGTTAACCTTTTATAATCGATGTGCCGCATAATCCAAACATTAAAACAGCATAGAGTCCTCGGATTTAAAGTACGCTTTCAACAAGATCATTAGTTTCTACTGCAGATGGGAGAGCCCAAGATCTTTGAAAGACAAAATCAAATATATACCACGGGAACCGTACATTTTTCTGGGATATAATGTCTCTCTGAATGAAATCTCTTGATGATTAGATTAGTAGAGATATTAAATTCGTGACTTATCAACATATGGAAAGTCGATATATTTTCATGAATACTATATTAACATTGGTCGTGAAAACTGGCGCAAATGGCAAATGGTACATTAGTTTTTCATAGGTTTATATTATTTGTTTAGAAGTGGATATTTACCGACTTACTTGTCCCTCACCGTCACCATTGCATTGTAACAAAATAATCCTACATTTTAATTTACATTGAAATCTAAAAGTAAAGTCAGTTACTCAAAATAAGTAATATCTTCAAACAAAAAACGAAACTCGTGAACTAAGGAAGACTGACGCCTGAAACGTTAAAAGCTTTTTGAAATTTTCCTCATTTCATGAAAATGATAAACCTATGCTAAGGCGTTAGTAGGATGTTTAAAGAAATTCGTGATTTTATTACGAAATATGATTTTAAATACTTTTTATAAATTTTAAATACTTTTTCTCCGATTGGTTCTTAGTAATAACATTGGAATATTCTAAAATCTAATATTCAACATATATGAACATTTAAATCATACAATACATTTGATACTTTGCCACAATACTAGTATTAACACTTCAGCATTCTGTTCATGAAATCCATTTAAATGCATAGAATTTTAAAGCCCACTCTCTGCTATAGATTTTTTAATTAAATCCCTGGTGTATTTAAGCGATTTGCCGATAAAATATACACGTGAAAAAAGCCGCATTATCCATTTTATCCTCATAGGTTTGATTGCCTTTTGGTGTGTGTACATTGTATAACACGTAATCCGCCATTCTTAACTAATATCGTACAACTTAGAGTCTTTCAAGAAAGGAGTTTACATTTTTCTTAAAGGCTGGCAACACATATGCAGCTCCGCAGAGCCTATGTTGTTGTGGGTTCATCAATCAAGGAGTTTGATGATCATATAACATCAGCTAGACCCTCTGATACTGTAAAAATCGGACATACTATGAGGTATGTCCATTTTGTCAGAAGCCATGGTTTGGATATGTTTCGAACGATGTCTTCTCCTTTTCGTTTGAATTGGATGTATCAAAGGATTCTTTTAAAATACGCGGGGCTCAAGATTCCGGATCAATCTGCCTGAGTCAGGATGCTCATTCGATTATTCCAAGAGAGGCTTCAATAGATGTTGAATACGAATAAGCCGTTTTACCTTGTTGCACATTTGAATATTTATAACTGTTATACGTTTAATTGAATACTAATAACCACGGTTATTTGTCAAATAGGGTTGTGGTCAATAGCTAGCTTGATAAGAAAAACAAAACAACGGTAAAAGCACTTTTATTAATGAGAGGAAACACTAAGCGTAGGTTGAGAGAAACATTTTATCCGTTCAAAATAACACCGGCAAATATAAACTACAAAAGTCAAACCAACTCTAAACAGTGCTAAAGTAAATATGATGTTTCATATCTAAACAGTACTTGTGAATTGTTATAACAGCACGGTCATGGGGATATTTGGTAACAATTAAGCTACACCAAACTCCCTTCTGATGGAAACTACTATACTGTTTAATGATTGTAATTTATTATTGTGTTCGATGTGTCATCAAATACCAACGATCTGTAAAATATAATCTAATTGTGAATAATAACATTTTTAAGATCAGTAAAAAATTTGATTAATATATACATAGATATACATTTTATTATAGATATATTAAAATATACATAAATACTATTCTGTGTACATATATACTATACAAATTAGTGACATCTTTAAAAAATCATATTTATAAATTGATATTTTAAATTTATTCTTTCACGTCTTTTAAATGGTTTACTTTCAACTTACCACCAACCTGTTACAGTTACAGACACGCCCTGATTAAATTATATTTTTTTATTCATATTATAAAGAAATTGTGCAATAAATCTGCGGAAAATATTTGCAGTTCTGTGCGACGTATGCGTTTTGTCTGTGTCGAAGATATATTCGCAGTTTAGTTATCGCAAACATTGTGGTAGCGCTAAAGTTCGCCGAGTCACGAAAGCCACAGCTCAGCAGCGTCCAGACAAATCGATTACTCGCATGACGCGTCCGCAATGGAACACGAGGCTACCCACCTGTCACATCCATATTTCTCTACCTCTTTTTTATTTCAATCGTCTGTCATTTGTTTTTACCAGCTTCGTGAAATGCGATTTGTGTCATAACTTAACAGAGAAAAAAGACCACACAACAAATTGGACATATTTTATTCAAATTGGGGTAATGAGAAATAGCAATCATGTCTCAATGTAAAAAGGGTAGGGATGAGCAACCAACTTATAGCAACATTGACTACAAGTTAAGAAATTTATTGGCAATCATCGTCATCGGGGCTACTGGCCACAGCGATAGTAACAGAGCAAGTAAGTGAATTTCTGAAGAAGGGAATAATCAAGATTGTACTAATGTAACTAATTATGAATGTATAACTAAAAAATCTATGCATTGTCACACATTCATTCTTAGTAACGTTTATGCATCTATACTTATACCGATGCCAAATAGAATAAAGTGATATCTGCTAAGTTTAATTATTATTAAAATCACATCTTTTTGAGCACTTGAATCAAATAATTATTGTTGTGTTGTACACGAACACACATTTAAAAATGCGTCAACATATTGGGCTTACTACTCTTTTACTACTGTACAAGAAATAACAAAAAAAAATATAGCGTTTCTGATAGAGCGTTTGGAGAATTCGCAAAACAAAATATTGTGTGTGTCGGAGAAATCATCGCAGGAGAATTTCAACAAGCGTACACAATTGATGCATCAAAGGTGTTTCGGGTCTAGGTTCTCTTTTTATCCCGGAATGTATCAGTGAATAACCAAATGAATATTTATATATTACTTACTAGAGTTAATTTACGGTATGAGAAAAGCATTCTTTGTTTTATTCTTACAACGGACATAAATTTCGAGGTGAACTTGATATTATTTTCTTATTTTCATTCGAGGATTTTCGGCTGTCATTTGTGGCACGATGAATTTGACGTTGACGAACAAATCCCTGCGAATCCAATCAAATTTGTGCCTTTTTGCCACAAAAAATTCGCGAATTTTTATCCGTTATATATACTTATTTAATTTCTTTATTTTTCGTTAAATTACCCGGAGACAAATGTGGTAAATATTAACAATCATTTTTATGAATGATGAAAGTAGTATATTAAGAGAAAGACAAATGATATTTTAAAGTATAGTAATATTACATTCATAGTATTTTGTATTGACATATGTTCTGCGTAGTATAAAACTGCGCACATTGACAAGTTGCACTTATATGTCGACAAAAAAGATGGGATCCTCACCATCCTCACCATCTTGATGGTTAGCATTCCACTACCATGCGGTTTTCCGAGTAATTTCCTGCCTCGCACAGCCATGTTGTGGAATAATCTGTCACCAGCGGTATTTCCAAACCAATACGACTTAGTGTCCTTGAAGAAGCGAGCGTACTCCTTTCTTAAAGGTCACGAGAAAGCGGATAACCTGATGTTAAGTGAGCGCTACCCATAGACATCTGCAACAAGCAAATGTGTTGCAGATGCGTTGCCTACCTTTGATGGACAGAGGATTATATACATAATCATATTTCCTTTTCCCCGTTAACTCCTTCATCCTATCCTTATGAGGAAAAGGTGCAAAATATTACATTTATCAATAACGTTGTTTTTGTCGAAACTCAAAAGACTAAGCAGATTTTGAAATTGCATGTAAACAAAGTGAATGTGCTGAAATTGAAAATAAAAATTAAAAGAGACGTCACTGTCGTTTTTCTGTCGATGTGAACCGACGTATATTTGTCAAATGAAAAGTCAAGTAATTCAATTGACAGAAATTCAATAACCATTTGTTCGCGTACCCGACGTTGGATTCGATAACGTGAATTTTGTGTCATAATTTGAATTTTTTACGGTTTTTTTTTGTACACAATGTGATACATTGTTACATCTCTTTTGGAAGTGTCAAGTTATTACAAAATCAATACATATCACGACTGTATTACATCAATAAAACGAAATACTTCAGAATTGCCCGTGGATTTCAGATTTGATCAAAATTTAATAAGCAATGGTCAAAACACGGTGCTCATTCTGGTGGCCGTTGGGACTAAAATATTCTCTGTCCATTAAAGGTAGCCAACACATCTACGACACATTTGCTTGTTGGGTATGCTTATGGGCAGCGGTCACTTCATAGAAGGTGAACCGCTTGCTCGTTTGCTACCTTAATCCATTACAAAAAAAATGACCGACTATATTATCGAGAATACAAGAATTTAATAAACTATGACGTAGGCTTTTTTGTCTGATGAAGATGTTTTTGATGAACCACTACATTTTGTTTTAAGAAAATATCTTATCCGACATTCGTTTGTAAGGTAACCTTCATCAACAATGACTGTAAATAATTTACATTAGATATTTTATTTTATTGCCAAATTTTTTAACCAAACTAGTAATGAAATCGTAAGATTAAAAAAACGTAAAAACTTCTAAATTCAAATATTCTATGTACAAATCTATGTTCTCGTCCTTCACGGCTTCACGTCATAAAAAAAAACAAATCTTGTAGCATTTTACTTTGCGAGAACGTATGCGAGCGTTTACATTCACGAAGTTACATTGTCCACTGGGGAGTTATTCTTAAAAGTTTTTGGATTTATCGTTTCTTTAAGAAATACCTTTGAATTTATTCAGTAATAATAAATAATATTAGCACTTTCGTACTTGAGATTGAGAGACACGTTTTTGAAGTGAAACTTCTTTTGGCACGATAGGAAAAAATCATTATGAGTTACGCGTGAAACATTAAATTAGTATGTATAAATATAATAGAGTAAATGTATGTATAGTATTTAGTATTATAAATGTATGTTTAGTATTTATACTACGGGACATCGTATAGTATAGAGTTTATGACCAATAATAATTATACTTATGTAAGTAATATGTTTTTTGTTCGTCCTAATTCCTCTTCTATCCTTATATTTTAAAGTACAGATTGAAATAATGATTATATAATAAACGTTTTACTTATATATAAGATTAATTTAAAATAAAACTTTATTACAGAATTTAATACATGTAAGCCAAAAAAGTTTCACTTCCTCCGCGTGTGCGCACTAATACACTCACTGATTTTTTAAATATTCTGAATGCTAGCCATATCCACACATTACTAAGTATGAACTTAAGTAACAGGAACTTTTGAAATAAATTTAACTTCCAAAAATATTACTACCGCGTGAGTCTCGTAGCGTACTATTTTCTCTTTACGGTAGCAGGTGGCAAATTAGGATGCGATTTACCTAATGTTAAGTGACCAACGGCCGCCGCACATCAGCAAAAACCAAGTGAAGTAGGATGTTGTAGCTTTTATGTAGGACGCGTTAAAGGAAAGTAAGGGACGAGATCCGGAGGGGATGAGGGAGCCTTCGCCCCACTCATCAGACGAAATGCCAAGTACATCTTTATTTGTCTCAATAGCCACATTAAAAACTTACTTGAAGTTATGAACTAAACAAATCATTGACATTTTGACGTATTATTTCTCGATAGTTTATAAGCTGCGAAAAAATAATTCTGAACTAATATTTTGCTTGCGTTATTATGTAAAGTTTCATCAAGGAAAATATTTTTAATGCCGCAAAGTTGTCTGATAGTTACCTCATATCATTTAACAATGTTTTTCGTTTTGCCAGTTATGTTTGTGCGTGCAGTTTTTTTTTCTTTACTACTTAAAATATTATAAATTAAATCATGCCGTGAGATTTTATTCGAACTGGATGTTTAGGAAAGCTCCTAAATTAACGTATTATTGAGTCTATATTCATTCCTTATATTGCGGACAACCTTGATCAGAAATTCTACTTCAAAGGTTACAATTCGGAATCCAATTCTACCATCAATTGAAGGGTAGCAAATATACGGGCATAAGAACCCGCATCTTGAGCCGTTTCAGACCCTCCATCGATTTTATTAACAAAACTTGCTACGTAAATTGAAATGTTACATCAAATTTCGGTGCCATGTGAAACTGTCGTCAAATGAATATTGTTATATAAATATGGTTATTTCTGTCATTTATAATTGATCCACGTATTCATTAATATACGCCGACAATCTTCTAGAATTAGGTAAAAAAAACTTTTAAATAAAAACAAAACCGACTTCAAAAAAACTATATTCATAAAAAAGAAATTAACTTAAAAGTATAAAATAATTTAACGCAATTAAACATAAGAATCAATTCTTAATCATATTTCTGTTTGGAGTCGGTGTCAGGTGTGTTTGGTAGCGATCGGATCAACATATTTAGTGGTACCCAGGCGAAGCCGGGGCGGGCACTAGTATAGTATAAAGTTCATTTGTAAAATGTTTTCTTAAGGCATCCTCGTATATTGGTATTTCCTTAGCTGACGCTGACACCGACTCCAAAAATAAATATGATTAAGAATTGATTCTTCTGTTTAATTGCGTAAAATTATTTTATACTTTTAAGTTAATTTCTTATTTTTGAATATATTTTTTTGAAGTCGGTTCTGTTTTTATTTAAAAGTTTTTAATTTTCTCGATTTTTAGTGAATCTAATAAACTTTGTAGTTTAAACTTTGATATCTTCTAAACTATTGGTCATGTGTTTTGAGTTCTCACTTCGGCAGGCAGTCCAGGCAGTTTTGTTCTTATTCATTTATAAGATATATTGGAGCCTCTAAGAGGTGATTATCCGTAAAATCTTCTGGGCTTATAACCCGTAGATTTTTAGAACTGTTTAATGAATAACGAAGTTTACCAATATATTACTGTTTTTACTGTAAATTTAGACATACTATAAAGCAAGAAATAAATTTAGTGGTGTAAGCGGCCCTAGTTTAATATCGTACTATGTAAACAAAGTTGGTTGTGAGGTAAAACACATTCTAGCGTAAAGTGATGAGCCGCGATGTGTGCAAAGTTAATACGAAACTAGACTACCTTCGTTATTTATTACTATTCTCTTGTTAATAGCATTCGTCTATAACGAACACAACTGAGAGTAATTTAAACACTATGACTCTAGGCTATATGTCTAACCTTCTGTTATTTATTGAATAATCAATTAAACAATGTTAAAAAAGGCAAAAATCCGTTACGTAAAGCATCTATTGTTATTTCATATTCTACTCCTACTACTAGTTTATGTTGCAAAAGTGAGTGAGTGTTGGTAGGGGACCTCTGCCTACCCCTCAGGGTTACGGGCGTGAGCGCATATTAATTACTACTACTAGTATTATCGATATTTAAGTTATTGTTAAAAAAGAAATAATATTCAAATCAAAATTAACTTTATATTAAACTAAGTTTTACTATTGTACTAATGTTTAGCAACGACAACGCTTAATTTTCCTTTCTTCTTCAAAGCCCGCCGAAAATCCTTCTTGCTATCCTTTTTTTTAAATTAATCAGACTGCTCCTTATTGCCAGCTGCCAGCTACAATACCGTAAAACGGTGTTGTCAGCGTTATACAAGGATGTTTCCATGATGTTGCTAACACTAGGTGGCGTTATTCTCAATATTAAATTGAAATTATTATTTCCCGTCATATTTGTTAATAAATGAGATATCCTTCAATCGTTATTGCATTTAAAGATATGGGCATACACTACATGTACTACAGATTTGTGTGAAACTGCCAATTCAATAGTTACTTTATTCACAACCATCATTATAGTCATATTTACTTCACAAACTTATGCTTAACGCAATAACAAATGGTTAACGAGTTGCGGGTTTGGGTAGCAGTTGATATCTTTTGAGTTCAGTGAAGTCCAGACTCGATCGCAGTAATTTAAATTATTAAGTGGGTTTGTCAAGGAGTGGACTTCTAAATTAATTTGTGTTGAAAATCGCAATAAAGCCTAACAAGTCTTAAATCTTGTGTCATTAAACCTCATATATAAAAAGAGGGGATTTAATCATTACTTATTACATAGTTACAAGTAATGATTAAATAAAAAAAGGTATTTAAAAGTTAAAATATATTTTTACATATTCTCAAAATTGATGGCAAGCTGAATAAATTTAAAAAAAATAGTTTCCTACATGATCGGGACATCCCTCGGTTTTTGGTGGCGTTGGCGTTGCATTGTTATACTTTTTTCGGTCTCCTCAGCCTGCAAACAAACTAATAACGTGCGTAAGTAAAGAGCTCCTTACAAATAACTAATATTGTCCGACTACAAAGTGATATCCAACTTAAGCAAAGAACGTACTTATGTTTTATGAATCATATATCTGGACCATAAATAGGTCGCCATTGGCAGAGAGGAAAGAATTATCCTGGAATATTGAAAATTTCAATTTATCGGGTCAAAAAGCATTTTCACGTCCTTTCTGAACTATGCGGTATAATAAATTTTCATTTATAAATCAACGAAAATTATTTTACGTCCATTTTATATAAAAAGATATATTCGTAAAGAGAACAAAAGAGAAATAACCGTCAACATTCGCCGGCACAATTCATCCATCAAATATAAAAATGAATTGAAGTATTAAAAGCATTTATGGATTTTTCCACTGAAAATATTATTTTTTCTAATTTGGAATGCCAATAAAATGTCCGCCGTTTGTCCCAATTATTAATAAAAAATATACGAGTACATAACTAGATTCATTGTCTAGAGTAGGTTAAAAAAAGATTTAAAAATCAGAACTTACGCAACCTTCTTTTCGGTAGTTCAACGGAAATAAAAACGTCAATGATTTTAATCGAATTATCCAGATGTGATGTTCTAACAAAAATACTATTTAAATAATGTGTGTTCGCCTGGCGCTGTGTAGTTAAACTACAATATTGCACGACGATAGTAAGAAATAGAGTTCAAGTTCTTTTGGCTAATTTAGCTTTCTATTGGTGAAAGAATATGTATATGCATTATGTCGCAGAGATTTCAGGTTCCAGTAAGATTTTGCATTGTTATCAAAGAATTTATCATCCATGGCCCCAGAGATGGCGGTCTCAAAATTCGTTTTTAAAGTGAAAACTTGTTTAGCTGCGTTACACAATATTTGGTAGGGGAAAATCTTATAGGTTCGCGTGAACAACGTGCTCAACATGCATAAACACGCGGCAGCAACATACTTTGTTGAATTGGGAACAGTTTCGACGATTTTTTTTCCTTTATTTCTCTTGTATTCAATTTTGAATTATATGGTTAAGTTATTTTGTTGATTATTTATTTATTTTCAAACTAGTGTCGCACCTTCCCACCAGTTTTGAGTTGGAGAAGTGAATTCTGTTGGTAATCCTGCTTTTTATGGTAATCGTCGTTTTTACGGAAAAGACACCTACATAGATAAAAATAAAAACCGTTCCTAAATACAATATTTCATAAAAATCGTTAAATCTGTTTCTGAGATCCGATTACGAGAATTGCTCACTTTATATAAGATAAGATACCATCGTATTTAAATGCAGAATCATCTTAAACCTTTAGTTATGTTCAACTAATAACTTTGTAGACTTACTAGAGCTTTGTTCGGTGGCATATAAGTTCATTGCTGTAAAGTTTGGAATACTCTCATGAGGGTAATGTTAATCACACTAACTCGGGTTGAATATTCTTACTACATATTATATGCATATACACATTGTTCAGCGACCCTGTAAATTATTTATTCAATAAAACACATGCCAATAAACATTTTAGTTCACGTCATCATATTGCTTTCTTTTTAAAAAAAAAACTACGTCTGTTTGATGGTTTATTCATTATAGTACTAGTAAATTCAAGCATCTAGAAGACCACCATCAGCAACAGGTGGAAGGTCTATTCTCGGCCCACTTAATACCTTCATAATAATAAAGAAAACATTTTCATTTAAGTAGCCCTATTTCCAAACATTTAAAAGCCCCTTAAGTTTTTTCTGGACATGTGAATCCGGACCATACGATGGACTCCAAGAGTATAAGCTTGTAATGTCCCTTTGGTTTTCTATTTCTGTTCCGCTTGGGTTAAGAGATTAAGTTAGATGTTTGTATACGAGTATGTCAGCGAGCATGCGTGTTAAGTGTCCGATGCAACACTGTAATAACAAGCAACAAACATTAAAACATTTTTCAGAAATATTTTGCAATGCTATTAACAGCGAACCACAGAACTGAGTGCTTTTATATTCCACAGCGAGCAATCTGCGCGGCAAATTACCTATTAAATTGCACAAAAGTCATCTTCAACGCGGGCAGTATTACGATTTTCATGTCCAATCGGTTTATTAAAACTAATGAGACATTGCGTGATTCCATTAATGCTATTTTAGAAAGAAAGAAAGAAAACAAATTTATTGTCACAGGATTACACAAATAAAAAATAATAAAATTAAAAAAAGAAATACACTGACTTACAGCAACAATAATTATAAATTTTGACAAAAATCATAATACTTAAAAGTGTAAATAATTATAAA
>JWHW01033424.1:203120-213773 GCA_000931545.1 Papilio glaucus | reverse complement strand
TAGCGCGAAGCTTACTTATTTAAATTTAGATAAAACATTATACTAACGATTTCTTATATTTACGCGAATTCTACAAATTCGAATAAAATTAAAAAACTACTAAAAACTATATCACGAACATGAGAGCTTTTATTTGTACTTATAATATAGGTTTAAATTATTACCTTTATAATTAACCTGATATTAAATTGATAACAAAATGTGGTTACGGAATATTAGGTGGGAGAGATACGCGGCGGAGAGAAGCGGAATAATTTAAATGTCTAGTGAAGGACGACTCACGGTTAAATAATTCAGACGCAGATTACGTCACACCTCGCGCTGCCGGATGCTTTGAATTCAGAAAGCAAAACCACAGTGTAAAACAAATACACCGACGTACATTAATAATTATAAACTATGGTTCAGAAATCTCGAATTAACTTTAGAAAGCTACTGTTGGAGTTGGAAAAAAAATACAAATTAAAGGAGTAAGAATAAGCTAATGACCAAACTTCAAGATTTTTGAAGTTAAAACTTTTTTAGCCGCATTAGACGATATTTGATAGTGGAAAATCTTATAGGTGAGCAACATGCTATTTTGAATTTGGAACAGTTCCGAAGAACTTTTTTTTCTTGTATTCAATTTTGAGTTTTATTGTTAAGGTACAGGGGTTTTTTTTAATTACTTATTTATTTTTTATTGAACTATTGTCGCGCCTTCGCTCATATTCTGAATTTTTAGTTAATTAGTTTTTAATATAAAACCCATAACGTGATCTTTGGACACAAGATGGTTGACTGGTCAAGCCTACTTACTGATTTCACTAATCCAGCTCTACTGAATTACAGTTCTATTTGTTGGCCATGTTACCTAGGACTACGCCTAGAATTAGTAAATGAAACGGCCTGTTAGGACTTTTAAATATCCTACCTACTCATTTAAATACAATTATTTTAGATCTCCGTTCTAATTTTGTTGTCTAGTTTGTAGCTTTGTTGTCTAACTAATATATTCTAAATATATGGTTATAATTATAACTGGTTCAAAATGAGACAGATTTCGTCGGTAAGTACATATAAAGTTGTCAGTTCGATACGATATAGTTGTTAGAGTAATTAAAATACTAGTATGAATAGTGAACGACTGGCAATCCGTTGATTTGATCGGTCTATGTCAAATTCAATACAAATGCCCGCCGCCGCCCATTCATCACGTTCTAAAATTGACATCGGTATTTGAGCGGACTTTTAATTTATATTGAAATAAATAAATCGCTTACGAATTGTATTCGTCTGTCGAAATTCGCGACTCTTTTTCTAAATGAATTGAAATATGTGTGTTAAAACAAAGTTTATTTTTTATTCAAGGGCTTATTGAATAAAACATAAGATGAAGGAGATAATGTACTAAAAGATAAAAATAATTAGATACCTATAGATCCAAGGTACCAGTCATCATAACATTCTTATCAGCAACCGAGGGCATTGATCAGACTCAAATATAAAATCATGGGGCGCTATATATTGTTATTCTAATTCTATTTATAATATGTAATACTCAGCTTAAGTTCCGCTTTCAATAAACAGAATATGCAACCAAACAATTCTTACTTTAGGTGGCACTGCAAGACATGCCGGGTGCAGGCAGATACTTGAGCTACAGCTATAATGTTGCAAGATTTATAAGAGATTCAATGGATACTTTTGACCGATAATTTTGTATGAGTATAACATATGTATAGTATATAATATCATTGATTGTATATAATTGACGTCTATGTTACGATATCGTCACTTGATGGAATTGGAGTTGTCTGCTACATATTCAAGTAATACTAAATAGGCTGACATTGCAAAGGCATCAGAAATAGCGAAATGAAGGTAAGATAAATACTTACGTTGCATTTCTATTTACAAATTGTTACATTTAAGTGGGGACTTGTTTTTGATTACATGAACATCAAAATTCTAGTCTTTAAATTTATATTACAAACTTTAGAAGGTCGCCATCTGACGGGCTTTATTAGAAGCACTAAAAGATATGAAACATGCTAACGTTAAGACCAGCCTATCTTGTTTAGCGTAAGATGTCGCTTAAGTAACTTATGAAAGCGTAATGTTAAAATAAGAAGGTCTTTAAAGATACCATTTGGATTCGTTGAGTAATGGATTATTATAATATTAAAAATACATAGAAGCTTAGAACCGAACATTATATGTATGACATTATTTCAAAAAAATTACTAATTAGTGGCAAATCCATGGTTAAGTATCTGAATTTTAAATGTCAGGGTTTATTTCTCAGCGAGCTAGTTAAGGAAATACTGTTTTTAAGTTTTGCTACCCGTGCGAAGCCGGAGCGGGTCAGTAAATAATGAAAAATACAATTATATTTTATTACGAAAATCGATATTCAAGCACTTGTGTAACGAACGTGTCTTTTTTTACTGCACTGACTGATAATACTGCATTGTTAGTAAAGGGAACACGATTGAAAAGGTGTACTGGTCTATCAATATTTTCATTCCTAGTTTTTTTATTCCGATGCCACCACGCCGACTACTCGGTAGCAATGAAAGGCCCAATTATAAATATAACTACCTCAATTCAGTTAAGGCTGCCCTTCAAAGATCAATCATGCATGTATAATACGGGCCTTTGTGCGAGCCGCGCTGGGTGGTATGCTAAGTTAAATATTTATTCAGTCCAGACCCCACAATGGCAGCGTATTTTAATGTTGAATGCTCGCATCTTACATTGCCTAAAGCAGTCCCTCGATGATTTTGCACCGCGGCTAACGAAAATAAAAGAAACAATGAAGGTATGTGAGAATTTTTTCGTCTTCAATCGTTTGTTATTGTAAAATCGCAGCGTATCTTTCTACAAGTTCCATCAATTACGATCGAAATGAGTTTTGAGTAAAATTCTGCACTTTTAAATCATTTGTATTCTAACTTGGTTTCAGAGATAACAATCGTATCGTGGCTTAGACACCCATAGTGAAGTTAGAGGAACCCTTGCTTTTGCCTTGCCACATTTCGCATATAAACGAGACGGACTGAACCATCCAATGGACGTCCGCTACGTTGACCAGATTGTCAGTTAATCTTGCCTTGACTACGCGCTGTGTCCAGACACGCTATTTGCCAGATCGTAGTAATACCAAAGCATTCCCTTGGTCGAGCTCGTCCAAACATTAGATGCGTTGTTTGGCTCTTCTACTTTTACAAAATTCTAGATGGATGTAAATTGTATTTGAAGTTAATGCCACCAATTTATTACCTTGATGGTCAATTTTTATTTCTAGATTTATTAATCCTATATATCTAAATTTAATAATCCTATTATTATAAACGAATGTGAGTTTGTGTTTTCGTTTCTTTGTTTGCTCCTTAACGACTCAACCGATCATGAAACATTTTTTGGAAAGTGAGAAATGATTCCGTGCGAAGCCGCGGGCAACAGGTAGCATATCGTTATTGCTTTGATGTGTCACAGCCATATTTTTGTATAATATTACTATAGCGTAGTTTCAGTAAGTAAGTAACAACTTGATGATAATTCTTTATCTTTCTTTTCGTCTTTATTCGTGATATATTATAATGGTCTTGTGGTTGTCAGTATAGTACCTATAGCAGTACGGTGTGCACACGGTCTACTGAGAGACAAATGCGTGTGGTCTTATCGCCCATGTCGATGCCGCGAACTTTTTGTACCGACACTCCGCACTCTCTTCCATGCAATTTGTATTCTACACTCTAGGTTTATTTATAAAAATATCTTATATTTACGCCTCGTTCTTCTAATAAGTTTTAAAGACTTAATAGTAAAAAAATAATTGAGACAATAATTGAGACAGAGAAAAGCTATCCAAATAGTATCTATATTTCTTCAGTAATAAAGTTATTATAAAAATAAAACTTCGTTAAAATCATGTCGTAATCCATGGATATAATCTATAAATAACTTAGCTAAACCTCAGACCGGGGGTCGGCAAGTAGTTTTAAGCGAAGTGCAAATACAATACTAAAAGCGATACCATTGAAATATTCTTATCGAGGTCCACAAAAAACTTAAGAGGCTTTCAAATGTATGAAAATAGGGCTAATTATATGAAAATATTATGGAGTAGTATGTAAGTTAATATGTTACCTATTTAACAATATTTCGCGGTCTGAATTTTAACGGATACGGATTACGGTCCGCTTTATTTTCAGTTAGTCTTCCCTTATATGATGTTGCAGCAGGTCATATTTTGCGTATTGTGGCCAAAAAATAATACATAGCAATTATATATTTTTCTAGAAGTAGGCGCCAAGTGTTATCGGTAATGTCGGGTAAATATCTAAATATTGTCTGAATCTTGTCTTAAACTAATCCAACTAAATCTATAGTCGAATTAAGGATTTATATTTCGCTGACTGAACCTTAAGCCATTAGGCTATTGACGCTAATGTATGATTCTTAATGATTTCATACTGAGCGATCATTAGTGCATCCGTTACGTAATTAGTTTTTCGCTGGATACATACAAGAAATAGAAAATTACAAGTTATAATTTACCGAGTGAACGCGCGGAACATTAATGACTGTAGTCCTAAAGCAAGTTTGTAAAGAAATTATACGACAGGAGTAATAAAAATTTACTCATTATAAAATGCAAACTTTATTTACAACTAGGCTCCAGCCTGACGTAAAATACATAAGTAATATTGGAAGACAATACAAAATATATATTACTTATGTGCTCTTTATTCTACTTTCTTTTGGTGAACAATTTATTGCAATATTTTCAGTAGTATGAGGATATATATTTCAAGCAATACTCTTTACTATATGTTAATTATGTCAAAACACAATGAAGCAACTACGGGACGTCAGAGATGTACACATAATACACGAAGTCATTGTAAAAAAGCATCATCATCATCATAAGCCTATATAAGGCCGCACAGAACATAGGCCAATTTTCAGTCCTTTACTTTCTTCATGCAACCATTTCCGGCCGTCTTCGCGAGGTCATCGGTGCGACTGGAATAAAATTAATATACATAAAAATATCATTCTAAATGACTAAGTATCGATGTACGGTTATAAATGCAGATAAAACTGTCTACGCCCAAACGAAGAAAATTATATTACTTCTGGCATGTACATAAATCTTTTACTTTTATTTAAAGTATCCTCGCAATCCTCACGCTATTATTCTTCATCGCCTGACAATTCCTAAGATATTCATGCGCTTAAACCTTTTATAGCAGAATATATGTGACAGGTAGAAGGCATATACCAGAACTAATAAGATTTACTACACTTATTGTTGCTAATTATTATATACGGCCTCCTTAAACGTCTTAACATATTACACTAAAACTAAAAAAAAATACTTTCTTCGTATTGTAATACAAATGAGTAAAGCTACGTATTTATTTTATTATTTTGTATGATGATATGATTGAGTCGTGGGATTTTTTGAAGAATTCAATTAATAGCTGACAATGCATCCCTAACCTTTGGATTGTCCTGCTGCTTCGTACACCTTTTATTACAGAAAAGATAAAAGGAAGACATAACTATTTGACACTAATTAAATATAGGTGTTGTTACATGCTAAAGTTCCACAAGTTCTAGTAGGGATCGTGAGGCAAAATGAACAACTATAATTGTCATTATAGAATAACAATAGATTGCTATCGTAGTTGATATACTTATAGCAGCGTTAAATTATAACTTGAAGTGTACTCGTTATTTTTGTTAAATTTTTACGTTAAAGTAAATATTTCTAATTTTAGATTTACTAATTCATGTTGTATAAGTAAGTGGCAGTGTTGGTATTGGACGTCTCAGACGTACTTATATCGACTAGATTAGGAACATAAAGGTAGGCTAAGGAAGGCGATATAAGGAGTAACCGTAGATATATGGCGACCCATAGAGGGGTACCCGTAACCGACGAGTATGTACGCTTACATGTATGGCTGTAGCAGAAACGTAAGAAACGTATTTTCAAATGTTAGATACACGTCTATGTATAGACATTCCAGACGTACTCCTCGAGTAAAGCTCTGCAAAATATCTAAGCTATTCCGAATTGCCCTGCACAATCGCACATATCGACGTTCTGCAGGAAATCAAGATGCATTCACGAGGTGAGAACGGAACGCGCCTTTAAATTATGCGCATAAGAATCGAGGATAGTGAAAAATGTTTTGTTACGATAGTATCAGATTGTATCTGAAATTTTATATTTTTCACTGTGCTCAATGCATGATTGGATATGTATTTTAAATATAATATATATAAAAAACTGCCAGTTTCAAACCTTCTGGGCGAGACAAGGATAGCAAAGCTCATTAGGAGATTAAAGGATTACAGCAGAGATTAAAAGAGTAGTTTATCGTGGTAAGTAAAGTCAAATATAGATTATACAACCTCCTTGGTAAGCGGTATGCGTTCTGTTTAGGATATTCGACCTCCCCGGTTAAATGTGCAGCCATATAAATCGTGTTGTAAAAGAAAAACAATAAATAGAGAAACAAAAGTTAACATATTTAAAAGGGAAAGATGAAATCCCTTTTTGTTTACCTCCTCTTTTTATCCATAGGCAGGCAACGCATTTGCAGCTCACTAGCGTGTTGCAGATGCCTTTTTGTAAATAGTTAAATTTTATTAAATAATGTCTACCAAGAAGTATCTGAAGATGGTCGATTATTTAGTATATTTTTATTGTAGTGATCCGCCCCAGCTTCGCCCGGAAAGCAAATGTCATTATGTTGATCCGATCGCTACCAAAGTTCTGATCATCTGCTAGGCCGATCAAAACATTCCCTAAAAAAATTATAGAAATCGATTCCGCTTGTTCGGAGCCTATTCCCTATACATACAACTTTCTTATTTTTTTTCTTTAATAAGATCATTCTTCTGACAAAACCAAACAAATTAAAAAAAATTGCGAAATCGGTCCAGCCGTTCACGTGTGATACCGTGACCAAGGAATTCATTTTAATAAAAATATAGATAGCATGTAAATTTGTTGTAAACGGAAACCTGTTATAAATATTTGATTTTATAGTTATTCTTGAAACTGTTACGTATAAAAACGTTATCTATGTAAAAAACGCCCAGTCGCAGTTATGCAATAGAAATTTCCTCAGTTTTATCTCCAAGCCCGGCTTCCAAGGAACAGTCATTACAACGGTGCTTCGCAACAGGTTCCACTCGTCGGGTAGGATTTACTTCCCACTGATCCACACAAATACTAATGCCTATAATTTTAAATATGAATAGTGCAATAGCCTTAGGTCTAAAGTTGCAATCTAGATGGGCTTTTAGAAATACATATTAATATATTATTATTGGACACGATCTGATAAATTCCATATATTATATCATCCTCGACAGTGAATCAAAAGTGAAGTTGCCGAGTTCCGCCACGAGGTCAATAATAAAACGGGTTCCTTCAGGGGTGCAATTAAAAAAACCCAAATTCCGTCCCGCGTATAGAATTTGCTGAGAAAGCTGCGTCCCTTCCCCCTCATTAATTTGTGAGAAAATGTTATACTAATGGTAAAAATACCGAAGTTCAGGTTAGCGAGGATTTACATGCATTTACTCCCGTTTTAATGCTGTGTGAATATTTTTAAGAGAGTATAAGTGAAGTGGTGGTGGTGGCGAGGACACTTTGCAGTGGGAGGTAGGCAGATGAACTAACCGCTGGACGGAATTACTAGGACACAGATCACCGCGATACAGAACGAATTTTAAAGGTATGATAATAAAACACATTTTCTTCAATGGATAAATGACAAAATACATAGACTAAAATATTCCGGTAAATTCATTTATTGATAAATTTTAAATTAATTGAAAATATTATTTTTTACTTTCATGTATAATCCATCCTTGAAATAAACAGACTTAGCAGATTGTTACCATGATTACGATCGACTAAAATCCTAAAAATTATCCTAGTAGAATTTATAAAATACTCAAAACGTTACTGCTACTCACCGTCCGTCCTATACACAAAGGCGATCAAATATCTTTGTCGCTAACGAAACATGAAAAATTATGTATCGTAAAAATCGTCCGAATTGCAAAAACTGGCAATTGATTGGGTTGACTTCGTCCAGTAGGCGGAATTTAAACTGCAAGTCTTGTTTTCTATCTTTACGATCTTATGTTTTAATTGATAATTTATGCTACAAGTAAATTACAACATCGATTAAAATCAACTAATTGCTGGAAACAGCATGGAGTTAAGAATACTTTAAAGGCAGATGTCACTAGAAGTAAAAGCCTAATTTAACTAAGTTGCTAAAGATATACGGATTCTTATTTTCAGATAAAAGCGACTTATTTAAAACGGTATGTTTTGAAATAAGTCGCGTTTTGTGTTTAAAACAATGGCATGTAACAAGCTACAAAGACGTACCTATTTATCTCCTTTTTCATATGAAGCATTTTGTTACCTCTAGTAGTTGTATAGTTATTAAAACATCCGCTGTTTACTGTATAGGGATCACAAGGTATGCACGTGGTTGACATTTAAATGTTCTCATCACGCGCTCAGATGGAAGTAAAAACTCACAATTTCGAGCGTTTCTTTATTAATGTTGACTTCGCAGAATAAAGTGTTGTAGCCTAATTTAATGTAGTCATTTAAGATGTTATTTTTTATGAATTCATTTATTTCGGAGGGTGGTGTAATTTTAATATTGTTAGTTTTTTTTTTTATATAATACAAATGTCTGATTTTGTCACCGTTTTGCGTTTGTTGCAGTTTGCGACCAGCAAGCTTTGAAAGACAGTGTGCGATGAGCATTGTCAAATCGTTAATTTTTTGGCAAAGACTGCATGATGCTTCCAACCAGAAAATAGTTCGAAAAGTGACGTAAATATTATGTTGAATGTCTACCGCATGCTGCCTTCTCATCCTGAATTCAATTGTTTCGAAATCAACGAGAAAAAGAACGTGATGTATGGCACACACGACACAGATGAGATACTGGCGGAATTATATGACGAGAGAATAGGGGCTGGTTCTACAGGGATGGAAGTTAGCGAGGAATTTTTGTCACAGAAGAGATAAATGACGAACCTGACGAGAAGAGTTGCGCCCGACCACTAACAGTTCTCGCGACATTTGACTATCTTGACAACGGAATTGTCTTTGATCACACTAATAAGACCAGCTCAACCAATTATTCCCGAGGAGAGTTGGCGGCTGTTGTGTTATTTTAGATGCCTATTGTTTCTAACTGTTATAAAAGTGTCCTTACGCTTTAATAAATATAATTATTACATATTATATCCAATGTAGGACAATTTGTGCGACATGTTCCCTAGTACATACTCAGACGCATTTTATACATTCCATAATTTGTCTTATCTTATTATGAATCGGCTATGAGAAACACATCAATCATGAAACTGTCCACTTCTTATAGATGCATATATGGTCAGGTACGTACAGAAATATTATTCAATAAGTTTCTTATTCGAATCCTGGCGCAGTTCTCTGTTATCCATAAAATGATCCATTTAACAAAGAGTATAAGAAGAGAGCTGTCAAGGCTTGAACATTAATATCGGAACAATTATAATGAAAGCATCGGTAATGACAAACTCTTACAAAAAAAATCAAACCACCAATATAAAGGTATGCATTACAATGTATCAACATACAAGTATCAAGAAGTTTTAAATAACAAAATAGAGACAAGAGAGATCCATTCTAAGAAAAACATAATGCGATTATAGTACAAGGAAGAAGACTATCAAACACAAGCAAGCGTACAAACAAACGAATTTTGCAATAAAATACGGGAAGTGCGTCTTTTGTACACTGTTAGAAAATATATGGGCCACAGGCTACCGCAGAGATAGTTCTATCATCTAGAGAGATCTATGATTAATGGGTAGCGCCTGAGATGTTAGTTCGGTAAATAGTATAAAACAAAATCGCTATATGCTCCCTTCGATCTTTTATTTAAACTACGTACGTATTAATAACTATAATACAGGCATATTATAGTAGAGAAAAGCTGAAAATTTCAAAGATTTGTCGTAAAAACATATTTTTGTGAGCTTACATTCAAACGCTGGCTAAAACTGACAAGATAGATCAAAATAATGTACTGCGGAATGGTATGTCCCAAAAAGATCTACCAAAAGTCCGCGATAGCATATATCTATCTTTTAAGGATACTTTACTATAGCCATTCTAACTTCAAAAAAAAATGCATTTTTTAGAAGTAATTACAGCGCAGTAATTGGAAAGCTATTTAGACGGAAACAATATTAATCCTTATCATCTAAAATATAGTTACACATGCACATATAATAATCCTTTACATCATATAATTTAAATTAGGAGTTATCGCTAAATAAAGATTACGATCGCGAAAATAAATCCAAGCGCGGTCTCATGTTGACGGCGGGTCATCATTCTATTATTATTAAATAAAATAAAAACAGAGATTGTAATATTATTCTGCTTACTGCGGATCACGGACGCAAGCGAATATAATTTAATTCTAAACGAAAATATTTTGACATTATCAAATAAGCGCTGGTACGATGTACCTACTGCTTCATAGTACACATACAGTAATGATTCACAATTAAATGATTAATTTATGACTGCCTTTGCCCCGCGTGCCTGACACA
>JWHW01033424.1:183650-202419 GCA_000931545.1 Papilio glaucus | reverse complement strand
ACGAGTCATCCCCCCTGCGCAATGATGGTAGAGACGGCTTACAGAAATTCCCCTGGACAGCCTTGGCGAGAGACCAGAACGCACTTTTTTAAGTACAATTCAGTTTTTTTACTAGTAGCGCTGTTTGAACTAAAACTCTATTCGAGAGGTACCATTTAGCGGCAATAATTGGGTGTATCCAGTAAGTAATAACTTAAAGGGATAAGGAGTACCAAGTAAAAAGGACTTTGTACACTCAGTACTTTTAATTAGAAAATTAAAGACATCGGAATTAATAAAATTATTTATTCATAAAAAATGAAAAATTACACCAAGCGAATCTTCTCAATTTGTTTTTACTTGCCTCAAAATGAAAGAAAACAAAACACAAACAGAGAACGGTGAAATATTTAAGCAGAATCAATTCTTTTAACTCGCTTGTCTCAAATAAATTTCTCAGGCGAACTGTTGACACAATAAATAACGAGTTCCTTTTGATAGACCGGAGGGAACTGAAATGCACAAAAGATTGTCGGGCACGACTCGCGGCACACGACTCTTATAAATCAGGACTTATCTTTGGCGCAGATAAAGGAAAGCATCATCGACCATGAATTATAAGTATTGTAGATGAATAAATGTACTTGATATGTATTGTATAAATAACGATGTTCTTAATACCATATAATTGGATTATAATTACAAATAATATTTAGAAATTATGATTTAACAGAATAGTATGGTTCTAAAAAGAGGCTGCAAGAAAAGTGTTTCCGTGATTTAAGCCTATTAATGGCATGAATTAAGACAAAAATATATTTCGAAAGTTCGTGGCAATATGGTTAGTGACATCATAATGTCTTATTGTATTTATTTCTTCTATACTTCTTCTCATAAAAGATTAAGATGACACTAAAAATGTCGAACAAAAAATAGACATTAGGTTTTATACGTAGATAATGTATATACATATAACTATAAAGTAGAATTGGAGAAATACAGTTCTTGACAATATTTCTTCTCTGGTCTTGATAATATTTGAAGATAATTTTTTGCAACTATATAACCTGATGGTAGTACTTAAAACATGTGTAGACCGTACAAAAAGTACACTGCTATTAAATGTATGGTTATCGTACTTGTAAATGAGGCAAATAACACCTCATTAAAATATCAGATTGAGTTAAAAGGATTTACATTTAAATAGAGTACGAATTTAGCGAATAAATCTGCGAGAGGTAGATCAAAGAGGGGGATCCTTATTTAAAATGGTGAGTGTAAAGACTTTGCCGCGGCTCCTGATAAATTTCGTACTCATTTGTCACACGTATCCGACCGTACGGCTTGTGTGGATTTCTCTACCAAGATACTTTTATTTACATACTACGCCAGTGTTTTATGAATACAATATTTTTGTTTATATTTAGTGAATTAATCTTGCTATTGTTAAAACTAAAATCTTTATTGTTAGTACAATTTATAGTTTGACTCATGATTATAAAAAACCTTACATAATTCGTAATTTGTTACATCATGAATATGCCCGAAAATTACATAGTCTATGGCAAATTATACAGTCTACGCCAAGATATGAACCATCAAGTTAAGAAACTAATTAACTGTAATAATATGCCCACGGTGTTGAGTTTGGCTAGCTTTAGCTATTGATGGAATGAAAATACTTATTCACAAAGCACGTCATTGCACACATATCATAATACAATATAAAGTGCACTAAATATGTATGCATTATTTTCACAGTGGTAGAGCCCGTAATAACAACATTTGTTGAATGAATGGGCCTTCTCGACACGTTATTTCTGCGTTTCCTCTGATGAGTGAGGTGCCGGCGACCTAATTCTGGTCCTCTTCCTCTTCCCATTCTTTTCTCATAAGAAAGGGATAGGAAAGGGAAGAGGATTTAACGAGGAAAAATAGCTCTGGCCTTTTTAATCTACAGATAGGAATAATGCTGGCTATCCAGTTTTTACGGACGTAAATAAATCTCAAATAACGTAGAGTAGTATAAGTGATTCTACCAGCAACCAGAATTTAACATTAACATATTTGGCATCAGGTGCAAGTCGAAACCAGAACCAGCAATATAACAACATCATCTGCTATAAAAACCAACATATGCATTTTTGGCGTAAAATTCTTAATAATTAAATCGTGGTAAGACATGGCTTTAATAAGACCAATGCTCCATAGCGACTTATCTCGTATCGCGGTGGACGACAATGTCCAATAAACTAGGCTATCTGATGCGCTGAACTGTATCAACTCGGAATCTGTTCCCTGTTTGGAAACGTGCTCATAGAGGTGTCGTTTGTCGCGCGATATTATAAATTCTGATATCTCTATTCTACATTATATTTTTTGTATTTTTCTTCGCCTTGTACCAGCCTATAACTACTGATTTTAAAGAAAATAAAATAAAAAAGTCGTCCGTCAGAGATTTTGCGCCAGATGTGAAACATTACAGTGAATATTTAATAAATCAAACCTAAAAAAATATGAAGTCAGATAAAACAGTAGTTTCGTAATTAAAATCTAAACATTTACTTATTATTATAATTATAATAAGTAATAATTACAGAAAACACTTATTTATAAACAAAAGTTACCATGGGCGCACAAGCACACGCGAGGGAGTCGATCGGCAGCGTAGAGGGGGCATTTCATGACATAAGAGAGCGTCATGCCGTTTGCCGTCACGGCCTACTTATGGATTTTACTGGCAAGGCACGCCAATAGATGTTTCACATTGATAATAAACGATATTTGCTAAAAAAATCATACTAACTTAATCAATTTTCCCATCTTAGGGAAAGAAATACTTAGTACTTTTATTACAATGTAATGACATTTATGTGTTCGTTGTTTCTATATAAAAGTATATAAGTATTGCATTACTAAAATTCTTAAGATGTTAATATAAAGTCATAAAAATGAATTAATAACTAGAGCGTCTTATGAGTATCATTATTTAATAATTGACTACACATAATTGCACAAAAGGTGTTAGTAAATCTCCAGCATATAATTATAAAGTATGCAGAAGCCGTTCGGTTTAATTAATTGCGTAGAGACGCTATCTGAAGCTATTGAACACGTGTTGTGATGTCTTTATTAAATTGTCTTGAGATATTTACGAGCGAGCCCAGATATATTTACTCGGTAATTACGGCCACACAGCCGGCAGATAGACAGAAGTAAGAAGACGAATGAAAAAACAAAACGTTTTATAGATCATGTTGGGTGTTGTCGAATCTTTGGCAACAAATTAAATCGTAAAGACTAAAATCATAACAATGCCCACATTTTTCTCCTGATTTTATTTAAACTTACATGATGTACATACATGATGATAGTAATGGACACCCCAGTGGTAAAAAAACAGTTCAAAACAGTTCGTTAAAAACTCCAAAAGTAGTAAACCTCTAATACTAGAAGAACAAATACACTATTACTAAAGAGCCGCCCGGCTTTGCATGGATATCACTCATTATGTTTTGTCCTGATCGCTACCAAACTTCATAGGAACACCCGCTGGGCCAATCTGAACGCATCCTGAAAATTTTATCGAATTCGATCTATCCGTTTCGGAGCATTTAGGGAACATACATACACACATCGCCTTTTAAATGTATACATACATAGGTTTACTTTTTGTAGAAACTGGTTGGAATGTGATGATATTGATTTATTCTTTTAGTGGGAGAGACGGCAACAACAACATCTGCTGCACGAATGGGCCGGTTCAACCGGTGAAATACCACGACCTCACAGAATACAGACGTCAAGTAGAAGTACCTATTTCTGTGTTTCAACTGTTGAGTGAAGTGCCGGCGACCTAATTCTTGTGTTTCTTTCTTGTCTAAAATTTTCCAATAATAAAAGGAAGAGAAGGGGTGGAGGAAGAGGATTTAACGGAGGCAGGGATGGATAGGAAAAAAAATATTATTCTTTCTGTTTATCCTCTCCTCTGTCCATTAAAGGTAGACAACGCACTTGCAACTTATTAGCTTGTTGCAGATGCCTATGGATAGCGCTCACTTTATATAATGTCAACTGCTTGCTCGTTTGCCACCTATAAAAAAGTAGGCCGGTACATTACAACGGAAAAGAAAATGTTGTCTTATTATATGTTACATTGTTATATGTTGAATTTGAGGTGGACTTTTAGTAAGCGCTGTCTTCGGTATTCAAGGCGGACGAACCAGCCGCTCGACTATTGACACTTGATATTCAGTTGAATGAAAATATCTCGACATGTTATTAACGTAGGCTAACAACCGGTGAGTCGTAAGCGGATAATTTGACAAATCCCATCAATGTTCTGACAAGCTTATTTCACGATCGTAGAGCAAGGCATTAATCTTGTATGACACTTCAATTACCCAGCACGTGAGCACTTTGCATAGAGAAACAAAATAAAAACAAGGGCACGAACGTGTCGATCATTACAAGTGTCTTTTATTCTGGAAGGAACCTGATTTATTTTTACGTAGCGCTCGAGAACTACTAAACTGGGCGTGACTCGGCAACGGATTTACGATATCATGGTCTTGGATTCGTATCTCAACATATAAATATAATTATCTCGCTCTCGTGGTCATGAGGCTTCAATAGAAACAAAATTAAAACCAAGAGAAAACATTTTTTTAATTCCCCGTATCCATTATTGTAATGTACGAACAAAAACATGTTACCTGCTATCGAAACCTCCTTCTATGGAGTAAAAGTGTTGCTTTGTTTTTACCTTCTACTTAATAGATGTCCTTAAAATAGAATTAAAACTAAAATTCCTTTAATTAGAAGTGTGCGCAGTTAGTTTCATTGGTGGCTCAGTAAAACCATAATAAAAGACTTACACCATTGTTTAAAAGATCCATACTAAAGAATAGGACGACAGTATTGCGACGGTATATTTAGTGTATATTATTTTAATAATATCATACATAATCTAATGGAGTTATTGGCAGAGAGAAGAGAGACTCATTCATTATTTCACCAAAAGTTTCAATTTTGGCTGAGAAAGCTTGCTGTTTTTCAAAATTTAAATAAACAAGCAAAAAATAATAAGCCTCTAAATTCCTGGCCCAAAACATAAAAGATTATCCATTCGGTATAAAAAAAAGTATTTTTACTGTCAAAAATTTAGGTTATAATAATATTGAGGTAAAAAACGTTAACGTTTGTCACGATGGTGAACTGTCAACGAGACAAAGGCTCGTAAAGTTGTATGGCGGTATCGCGAGCATCGCCGGCTGACGCGAAACGATTTACCGATCGAGTAACTGCCACATGAACAACAAACAGATAACCCCTTTCATGCGAAACTTTGGGTCAAAGGGGTAAAATCTTTCGAAGATCAGGCAAGGATCAGACAAGGGTCAGATTTATCTTAGACTTGTGACTTTAGGATTTATATATAAATAAGAAATATGCAGATCTCTTAAAGTTTCAGAACGTACCTAGAGATGCTGAAGTTTCGAGTTCGAACTTTTAAATACAAAATTGTGTCAACAGGTCTGATCGTATGGCAATAGGACCCTTATTGTGTTCGGTATTTCATAAGCACGGAAAAATGCGGAGAGCAGTTGTATTGCTTTGTCTGTTCGTATCTCGTTCGCTTTGTGTATCGTTTAATCAAAAATAAAATTGATAATATTATCTCTACAAAGGAGAATTTCTTTTTATAAAACGTCTACCCCATTGTTTGTATTAACAGTTCAAGTTGCCTCGATGATCGCCGAACTTCGTTACAATGGGACCTCAAAAAGAAGAAACTAGCTCTGCTACAATTTGATTATATAGTATAGTTTAGTTTATGTTAGTATTCTTGTAATTGTGATATAATTCAGCGCAATAACTTACTGTCTTAACGACTTAGACCAACATACCCGACAGCTTTAACGACGACGTAACAAATATCTTATAAAGTAAAATAGGTCATCTTTACGCAAAGCTTACTTTGACTAAATCAACGGTTACTTTAACTTGTCTTGTCATTACTATCAATACTCAGAAGTGCCTATATTGTTCGATTTTGGTCTGCTTAAGACGAGGTTTCAATAGTAAACACGTTGTATCTAGTCAGTTAGTCAGTATAATAAACAAGTGATTGACTTGACTGCCTAGTGTACACACAACAATGATATACTCAATATTAAATATAAAGTAAATTTAAGTTACACGAAACAATTGGCGAATGGTGAGTAGGTATGTACAAAGAGCTTGCCCTTTGCGCGTTCTATCAACATGTTCGCATCTCATTCATTAGCCGTGCGCGTGACTGCGGTGAGTAATGAACCCGGTAACGGTGTTAGAAGAGACAATACCCTGCTCCTCGATATTCCTCTTACGATAAAAATTTAAAAGCGTAAAGTAGGAATTAGTGGAAATATATTTTTATTTTATCACGACTCTGCTGATACTTATCACATCTGCAACAGTTTCTGTTTCGACTGCTGGCTTTACTCTCATTGTGTTCTTTGTGACTGACTTGTCACTGTTTGCTTGGAGGAGACATCTGAGCTGTACCGAGCTTGAGGTAGGAGGTAGCAGAGCGCAGAGAACGCTTAGCCTAAACATTGTTTAAGAGTGTCTAAGCTCGAAGGCTCCCTCGGAAGCCTCGGTTCGGGCCATACCTTCCTTCGGGGTTACTGCATTTGTATTTATATTAAGTGAAAATTTATTAAGGAAAATATGCTGCCGATTTGCATACGCTTGAACAATATTTTGTAAACCACAGCTAAAATATGCTAACTACCTCGATATACATAGATACACAGGTTAAACTTATTAAACCATTATTTTTGTGTCGTGGGTTAAAAAGCGAGAAAGGCGTGTCAGGACAGCGGTAATTGAAAATTCGTTATCTCTGCCAATCTCTCTAAAAAGAACATAAAATATTTACAACACGAATTTAAAAATGCATTGATACAAATACCAGATATTGCGACGTTTAAAACAAGGCGTGCACGAAGCTCCATAAATGTTACTTGCTCGACTTTTTCACTCGTGACAAAAAGGTTGTCAATCGCACTGCAGAGAACGCCTCGCAGGCTTGTTGTGGCACGACAGGAAATGCCTTTTTTGCGTCACTAAAAACCGTGAGAAAACTTTTCTTATGGATATTACAAACCAAATCTCCTATGCACCTTCTCGCTCCATCCTGGCGGACAATTTCAAGGTTGAATGCACATCATCGATTCGATCAGTGCGCACGCGCATCGACTCGAGCCGTCATCAATTGTTTACTCGCCATAACGCATTCTATTCAAATGTCAGGCATTGATAAATTGATCGGGCTTGCATATGAGAGCGGTTCAAGAAATCGTCATATGATATTCCTATCTCCTACGTATAGGAAAACACGCAGAAGTAGTAAAATAGTGTCAAACCTCTCACCTACCTTCATATTACTTAGTTACATATTTAAGCTTGATGAAGATTCCAATAAACCTACATAGTAATCGTGGATAATATGGGACCTGATTCCGATGACGTCATCGATTCCGATGATGTTTCTATAATATAATAATAATAATAAATCATTTATTTCAGATAAAATTACAAAAGACACAATATATAATTTTAAACTTTCGTGGTTTTTAGTTATACAAGGTTTGTAAGAAACGGGATTCTTACCACCTTTTTGAGCTCCCGATATTTCGGCACAGTTGGATGCGCCATGGTCGCGGGCTGACTGTAAGAATCCCGTTTCTTTCAAACCTTGTATGCAAAAGACACATTCAATTATAATAAAATCCATATGCAAATTTGTCATTTCTAAAGTAGATTAACGTTACGTTAATAATAATAAAAATAATGCAAAAAATAATATCGAAAAGTCAACAGAGTAAACTTAATTAAATAAAATATGCTTAAAATTAATTCAAAAAAACAAATAAAAATTATATTAGTTATTATGTCAACAATAAATTAGAGTACATTAAAAATGAGATCTTTCAAAACAGATACCTCAACACTAAATACAATTTTAATTAAATTCTTTCAAAATAAAAATAATCAAAATTATATACTAACATTTTAATTTATTAACACATTATTAATTGTTGAAGATTGATGACTGTGAACTTTTTTGTAGTGTACAAAAAAGTTTTCCTTGTGAAATAATCTAACCAAACTAAACAGCACAACTTTGTGACTAGCTGTTAGAACAATGGCACACGCCTGCAGGTGTGACGATAGTGGGTTCATGACGGGGCTCATAGAAAGAATAAAAATTAATAGTTTTAAAAACTAAAAAAAAGTATATATTATTATTTAAATTTGTACCTAGATGGCTTTTTTCTCAATCTTAAAAAAAATCTCAAATTCTGAAGTTCCTGGTATGGTGGGATAAACTTTTTAAATTATTGTGTCATCATCGCTCCTTAATAAGTGTGCAACGTTTCAAATTAATCCGACGCTTTCAAGGATATTAAGAATCACCTTCAAAGATTCGATAACACATCAAAAATCATACATACTTGCGAGTACATAAGAAGATAATAAAAGCGTGTTAGAAATAGCTCCATTACAATAGATACATTACATACAATTTATTAAAAAAATAAGTGTTATTTTCGTAAAAAAAAGTTATTTAATTCGCTTACGTTACGATATTATTGTCGAGAATTAAATTTTTGTTACTACTGATATGCAAAATAATATTTGATCATACAATCACAACTTCACAAAATTGTTTTCAGCAAATTACATTTGAATGCGATCTTTTGAAATGCCGACGGTGTAAATATAATATTTATTTCACAAAGGAGGTCGGCTCGCTCAAAGACTCCACAAACGAGAATATAACAAGAATAGTAAACAAAGGAAATAATGGACCTCGTATGCACAACCTTAAGTGGCTTAAAAAGACGGAATTGCCTTTACGAGTACTAATAAAGTTATTCACCAATTCTGACTTGTTTAACTCACTAAATAAAGACGTATTGCAGCTTGGACGAGGATTCTTACTCGTCTGTCACTTATCAACAATATAAAAGAATTTGTAGGGATATTGACATACGGGGCCCCTAGCAAATAGCTTATTTGATATACTTTTTACTCTGCAAGTAACACGTTTATTGCTCAACTTACACAAAACTACTAAACGGATTGGATTTAACTTTGCATTCATAAAGAAACTCTTTCTCGTATATTTAATGAGGAGACTTTAGCTAAAATATTGTCCCATAAATACATTTAAAATGAATACCCTATTTATCGTGCACATTTTAGTAAATTTGGATCAAAATAAATAACGCTTCTAGTATTACAAAGCAATTTTGTTTTATTATTATTTTATATGTTTTTTAAATCCAAGGTAGTAGAATAAAAATTAACTGTCACGGAGCGATTGTGACCAGACACTTTATAATTTAAAGTTCAGTCAATACTTTAAACGAGCGTTTTTATCTTTAATTCGATACTTAAATGCCGCTTGGGAGCGACGGCGATGCGTTTATAATTGTATAAAAAAATATCAGATGGCATAACACGACGCTTCTTATCCAAGTTCTAAGACCGGAATCTAATAAACAAAGTTGGCTTCAAGTTGTCTAGGTAAGTTTTTTCCAGGTCTACGGTCACGCCGGAAACATTTATATGTTAAGTAAGGCTTCTAAACATACATGTATGCATATCATGTATATATCCTTATAGATACGTTTTTAAATGGGAAAGTATCTTCTTAACATGTATGGTTTAGATAAAGGCAGCATCAGCTATCCGTTTACAACACGCTTTTATTACCTTGATCTGTACGTGTCTATTAATGTATAAATTATTTAAATATCTTTCCACGTATATAATTTCATAACTTTGTAATAAAATACGAGCCAAAAACATGATAAAAATAATTATTTAACTTTAACATTGAGAATAATGGAAATAATTAATTATAAAACGGGTGACAACGTAGATTCAAATATCAATAAGAGCCCAATTCTTTAAATATATAAATATCAAGAAAGTATAATATTTATTATCTCTGTTATCTTTTTTGGGATAGACAGAGATATGAATAGGAAGTAAATTATTCTTGCCGAGTAAAGCCTGCAACAAGAGAACTGTTCTTAATGACAATTCCTTTGAGGAGCCGCTAAGCTGTGGACGCTAGTAAATTTCTGAAGATACTTTGCTACTAAAATATGTTAACTATAGATAAACAACGTACTAAGTATTCATATCATAACAGAATGATGTTTTAAATAAACTAAAAAGCATTTAAACCCGAAAAATAGAAGGACAAGCAGATATTACTGATTTTTGTACAGACATACTCGTCTGTTAAGGGTTTTCAGGGGTCCAATCTGGTCGAAATATGTTCTTGGGAGAGTTTCCTTATTCCAATAATAATGTAACTCACTTGCACAACATAATCACCTTGTCACTTTTTCTTCATTAATTCCTTACATTTTTGAACGAAAACTTTATTCAAAATTAGTCACAACACCCTATTTAATGATTAATCTACCTATACTCATACTTAATAATCATACCTATTCTATAAAAGATATAAAAAGAAAGTAACAATACAATGTTTGTTGGCTTGGTCGGTCAAATCAAGTGGAACAACGCCCTAATTATAGAAAAATATAAAAAGAAATATAAATGGTTTGTTGTGATTCTAATTTTAAAATAAATCCCTTTAAATCAGCTACCGTCTCAGCGTTGCACTTACGTTGTTACATTTACCCTCGCCGAGGGACGCCTCTAATAAGGTGAAACAAAAAGGGAGCCCTTTTTATTTCCACTTACAAGGTGAAAGAGACTCTACGGCCCGGTCGGCGCTTTTTGTGTCTGTACTCTCGTTAGGAAGGCAATAAAGAGAAACACTTTTTTTGTTATTCATGGGCAGTAATCATTGTGAATCATTCCTAAAATAAAAATAAATAACAACAACATGTTCTGCTGCTGCGTGAGGTCGGTATTTGAAATTCTAATCGTATATATTTTAGAGCAGTGGTGGCTCAGTAGTTTAGGCTTCGACTTACGTACTGTATCTCTGTACTCTGTCGCGGGTTCGAACCCAGGCAGGCGTTTTACTTTGTGTAATTTATTTCAACACCACTGCTCCAAAAACGGTGAAGGAAAACATCGTGAGGAAACCGGCACGTCTTTAGAACCAATAAATTCGAAGACATGTGACATCCACCAACCCGCACTGGGCCAGCGTGGTGGATTACGGCCCCTTCCCTCTCTCGCAGAGGAGGCCTGCGTCCCTGCAGTGGGGAACATTCTAAAAAAGGCTAATTTATTATTATTAATATATATTTCATGTATTATTAAAAATATATATATATTTATTATTGTATTTTATGACTTTTGACGAAACCTCTTTTCTCAATGACGGTACTTCTGATTTCCACTCCAGATTTTTTTTATATAAGAAGGTGGCAAAAAAACAAGCAGTTCACCTGATGTTAAGTGACCGCTTACCATACATCGGCATCGTCAACAAGCAAATGAGTCGCAAATGCGTTCCTGACTTTAATGAACAGAGGAAGAGATACAAGAAAAAAGGTAATTGCTTTTTTTTCTTTTCTATTCACTCCCTTCACGTCCAATCCTCTTGTCCTTCCCATCCTGTCCCTTATAAGTGAAGGATAAGAAAGGGAAAACGAAATCATTATCAGACGAAACGCAGAAGCATACTTCTACTTCACACTAGTCTTCTGTGAGGTCACGATATTTCACCAGCCGAGCTGGCGCATTCGTGCGACAAGTCACAAGTCTCCTGTTCGTAAACAAGCAACCAGTGTATTACGAGGAAAGCCTTTCTTTTTAAGATAGATATTTAATGACTGTTGAACAGCAAAATGCCCGTCCACTTAGATTCTAAACGATGCATTTAAAAAACAGATCTAGCTAGGTCTTTAAATGTTTATCTACCTCAATACAGTTAAAGGCACAATAGCTTTAAACAAGTATACTAAATTCACCTCGAAAAATCGTATTTTAACTCTTTCAAGCCGCTATTACATTTCTTTGATTTATTTTCCATATCAGATAAGTTAATCACGACATCCGATCAGCTGATAGCGGTAGATGGACATACAATGCGACAATTTCCAATTATTTTGTATATACTCAACTTGTAATTGCGCGGTTCAGAAACTTGATAGTTAATGCAAAAAATAATTAAAACCAAGCCACATTAATATCAATGTACGAGGTATCTTTTCCAAATTAAATAGCATATCGGACTCCCAACGAAGATAATGTCATGTAGCCAGTGATTTAGATAGCGATTTCTCAGTACAAATAGTCATATGTCGTCATTACGCTTCCATACTATAATACATAGTACATACAACCTATTACACTTTCGGGATATTATTATTATACGTTTGAAAGCGTCAGGTAGACGGCCGGCCGACAAAACTATAGCCAAATCCCGTACGTTATGGACTACGTTCATACTGTACCGACCCCACGTGAGTGGGAAAAGGGCAGAAAGAGAGAGAAGAGATAATGGTATGCTAAGTAAACAAAACGAGCCAAACCCAAGACGTACTTACTGCAAATACCTCACAAGTATTTGGACCTAAACGTGCCGTAGAGTTATAATTATCATTCATAAATAAAGTATGAAGAAACAGCCAGTCATAAGGACTGCCGACAGAAGTAAAAACTCAAAACAGGTGTGAAGGCGCGACAATAGTTCAAAAATATATAAATAAATAAACAACAATAGTAAACCCTTGTATCTTAACAATAAAATTCAAAATTTAATACAAGAAAAATAAATGATTTTTTTTTCGAAACTATTCCTAATTCACATAAACATATTGCTGACGCATGTTGAGCATATTGTTCAGGCGAGACTATACGATTTTCGTCAACCAAATATCGTCTAACGCGGCTAAAGAAGTTTTCACTACAAAAAACCTCCTAGCCTATTCCGAAAGTCGTATATTTAACACAAACAAAAAACTGTGTAAGAAATAAAATTATTAAAATCTATGAGCTATAAATACTTTGTATCGGAACATCATTAATCGTTTATCGATTTGCTAAGGCTTGTACATCAAGTTATTACTTTTATTGAGATAGTATGCATGTTTATAAAAATACCTTTATCGGAAATTATCATATAAAAATATATGTCTTCATATTTTTTACTTTCCAACAAATGTGTTTTATACAACAACTGACAACAACCTTCTGAACCTGTTTCTTTTAGTGTATTCAACAGAATCAACGTCAATCCTAACAATTTAGGAACACGGGTATAGAATAGTATCAAGTCAAATTAATAGAATAGCTATTCATGGCTTTACTTTCCCGTCATCGATGGTTTCCTATACCATGGTTCTTACACGCCCATATATAGCAATGCAGCACAATACCTCTATACTTTTCAATATTGCATGAAAGTTGTTTTTTTTTAGGATATATTCTGGATTCTACTATCGGCTGGTTTTTTAGTGTATACATACCAACCATAATGTATGCACTAAAAAACCAGCCGGTTGGTCAGCGACCAATGCGACCAAGTAATATCCAAGTGCGGTGACTAAGCTCTTGTCGATTAACTCGTGACCTTTTGTGAAAATTACAATTTGTTTTGCTCCTTGGTCTACCAATTGACTTGTTGTTAGGGAAAACTACGGTGCTAGCACTGCCTCTTTTTACGCTAAAGTCATCTCAAAGCAAACTGTATATATTTCGCCAGCTCGTTCCTTCCTTCAGCGCGAGGTTCGTTTACATTATCTTTCTCAGCTGTCAAAAGTTTTTATTCTGCATTTTCATTAATTCATTATAATTACTCACAATCAGACCGAAAGATATTTGCAATGTTTGTATTTTTTGTTTATAATTTACATAATTGGTGCGAGCCGTGGCACAGAGTCGAAATAATTACTGAGTTAATTAACCTCAGATTTAATTGAGCAGCCGTTCTCGCAGCGGCGTTTGCTTTAATACAAACTAGACTTAATCAGCTATTTACTGAGTGTAAAAATACACAAATCTTACACTTCCAGTTAAACATCATCTTTTTACATAACTAGACGACGAGCTGGGCTGAACGTTCACAACATGGTAATTGCCCTGATTACGGCAATTTTCCAAGTCCAGCATTGAAATTCAAACTTTACAAATATCGCCTTGAAACATAAGATTTTCATAATAGTAATTACACTAGTTTACATTTCCTTCTACCTGAAATACAGTAATGCGTGAAAAGCTCTGTTTCATGTGCAAGGTGTAGAATAAGTCGCTACTATTATGTTGTACACGTAACATTAATGTTTGCATACAACCAATTATATTTTACACTATAAATATTCACCGATCAAAAGTGTTCCAAGGACAGCACCAGTGACACCAGTAATAGCAACATTCATACGTGTCGAATGGTGTAAAATGGATATAATAATTTAAATAATAAAAAAAAGGACAGCTAGTGTTTATCACTTAAGCGTTAATGCAAATACATGACGTAAGAAGCTACAGAAAAAGCGTCCTAATTAGGACGCTTTCGAGTCTTCACTTTTCGACCGCTAATGGCATATCACCTTCTACTTTTTAACCGACTTCAAAAAGGAAGAGGTTATCAATTCGTGTGTATGTTTGTTACCTCAGAACTCCGCTCCTGGTGAACCCATTTCGATGACTCTTTTTTTGTTTGAGAGCTAATGCTTGTCGATTGGTCCCATTTTTTAGTCAAGATCCGACGTGTAGTTTTTGAGTTATTCTTAATAATGCATTTGAACAACGTATAATTTTAATTTCTTGGCTTACGTAGGCTAAACTATAGGACTAACATTAAAATGATGTATGAAATAATTGTAGCTCTTTATATAAGCTAAATAAAAGTCCGCAATGACATATATCTATCTTCTATAGTTGTCTCACAATAACCATTATTATCTTAGGAAACATTAATAAAAACGATACTTACTACGCGATTGTTCGTGTTCGTAATGAATCCTTATCCATTTAAATGTCTTAGTTATCAAGAGAATTTAATGTAGATTATAATTGTTCCTTGAACTATATATATCATTCCGACCAATAGTTTAGAAGATATCAAAAGTTTAAACTACAAAGTAAGTAAAAACTTCGCGCAAGTGATTTCAAAAGCCCCATTTAAATTAGATTCACTAAAAATCGAGAAAAAAAAACTCTTAAACAAAAACAAAACCGACTTCAAAAAAACTATATTCAAAAACAAGAAATGCACTTAAAAGTATAAAATAATTTTACGCAATTAAACATAAGAATCAATTTTTAATCATATTTATTTTTTGGAGTCGGTGTCAGCTTCAGCTAAGGAAATACCAATATACGAGGATGCCTTAAGAAAACATTTTACAAATGAACTTTATACTATACTAGTGACCCGCCCCGGCTTCGCCTGGGTACCACCAAAATATGTTGATCCGATCGCTACCAAACACCGACACCGACACCGACTCCAAAAACAAATATGATTAAGAATTGGTTCTTATGTTTAATTGCGTAAAATTATTTTATACTTTTAAGTGCATTTCTTGTTTTTGAATATAGTTTTTTTGAAGTCGGTTTTGTTTTTGTTTAAAAGTTTTTTTTTTTGTATTATATTATCATTGCATACAACTGCTTGTCGGCAGAATTAGCCGCCAATGCAGTGATACAAATATACATATATTATTTAAGATTAATCATTTGTTTTATTTTGCAATTTTTTTCTCAATAAAATAAAAATAATTAATATTTTATATTTCATTTCATTGTCTTACACCGCTTATACGTACTCTTACTTCGAGACCCACTCTATTTTAGGTAAATTGAAAGTAATTAGAAGAGAGTTAGAAGATATTTGTAATAATAAACAATACGAAATAATAGTGTGGCATGGTCTTAAGGAATGCGTCATTGAATACGTAACAATCAAGAAGTAGGACATGGAACATAGGTACACGTTGAGAACAAGAAGTGACGTCCCGCATGCGTTCTATATGTTACGGAGAGCTTAGTCCAAGGACCGTAACCAGAACTTTTCTCGTACCTAGTTTAAATCAATTGAAGTTCAATTTGGTATCCATTTATCATCGAGTTTATTAGGCTAAAAAAAAGAAAAGGTGTTTCAAGCACTGGCAATGAAAGCAAATTAAAAATATACTCATCAATGCAATGACAGGTCCCTCTTCTTAAAAATTATAAGTAATGGCCACGCGGTAATGTCAGTTAAATACTATTCATAAACTTTGAAGCCCTTTCTAATTTCTTGAGAAATAAAGGATATTTACGATTACGACATAACAATACGAAAACATTGTCGCAATCCGTTCTGTAGCCATATTTCATGAGGTCCAATACTCCGATGACATTTTTATGTTCGTGGCGTACAGAGCAAAAGTGACTGAACAATTTTGAGAAATTCTACATAATTTATTACTTTTACATTGTCACATCTCAGCGCGTTAAAATCATTTGAAGTCATTTCACGCATTCGGGATAGACAGTAAGTTGGTATGATTGTTATATTTTAAAATGTAATGCTTCTTACGGGATGATGAATTTTCGTTGTCATTTCGATTTTGAAAAAACTATTAAGAGTTCGAAGTGATTAAACGTTGACTTCCAATATTATTATTGAAATTATTTTAGACCTTCATTAACATAAAAACTGGATTTCAAATTGCTTAGTCACTTTTAGGGTTGTCGCAATAAAGTCTCCGGCACGCGACGTCTATGTCTTTGTCATGAGACGGTATCGCGTGACAGGACTTTCTTCCACTTAGTAAAGTTTATTGCGTGTAATTGTTTATGTTACTTTTGCTTATTATCACTTCTTTTTAAAGTTACAACGATCATTAGCAGACATCAACTATTCATGGTACTAATTGAAACTTAAACTATGGTTAGAATGGCTAATATTTTAATTTCAAATTAAAATTTTAGGTAAATTGTTTTTGTTTTAATAATTTTACTCAAAAAAAACAACTAGTGATTATATATAGATATACTGGGTTTCATAACAAAAGCAGTAATACCATATAGGTATTAAAAAATAAATGCAATAATAACCGATACAGAATCACAAAAAGAAATTCTTTTCAAAATAAACAAAAATTCTTCACCAAACAAATTACCACAGATTGAAATAACAAGGAGTTATTTTAATTGAACACCTTCCAAAGCTCGAAAAGTGTCCGGTGAAAAGTAGCCTCCTACGAAGTTGCACCATACGACGATAAGCGCACGCTCATTTGTCACTCGCGCCGGCCGAATGCCACGTGTAAATTCTTACCACGCCGAGATAAACGACGCTCGAATATCGCGGTGACCAGATTTAAACATTACCTTCCTCACACACACACTTTTCCTTTTACGTAAATCGGCCAACACTTTAACTGCCACTTGACAATTTAAATGAGATTTAAAAGTTATGCCGCCTTTCATTCAGCGTATCCTACAACTCTTATTTCTAAAAAAATAATATTGGGAATGACTTTGAAGTTGCGTCTAAGGAAAATGTTTCTTTTTTGGATGGATAGGATTGCGCGTTAATTTCACATGACAATTTAAATGAAATTTGAGAGCTATGCCTATTTTTTTTCAATGTCAGATTTCAAATGTTTTATCTTTAATAGTTATATTGAAATTATCTTTAAGTTTGCGCGTATGAAAAGATTTTTATTGAATTTTTTAATTATAAAACGTGATTTCAAAAACACACTTTCAATCTACCCTCGTTGTATATATTTAACACTAGCACTAAAAAAATAATTCTAGAACCGAGCTATGCCTTTCTACTAGTACTTCAAACTTAAAACAGTCCTTGAATAAATCCTGGATAACAACGTCATATAGATATCTTCATGATGTATGTAAATGAAATCAAAAATATAAATTGTACAAAGCTCGTGGTTTTATTTAAAATGTCACCGGCCACAATTCACGTATACGACTGAAGTAATAAATCATATCTCCAGCTCGGATAAAGAATTACTTGCACGAGAGCACGAGCCTGAATACACCAGATTTCAAAACGCAGAAAATTAATGAAAGTGCACTATCGGTCGTTAATCACGTAAGAGAGTAAGATTAATGGATATTTTCATTTTAATAATTTATTCACTTTATAATTTTAATGTTTATAACAAAGTA
Source organism: Papilio glaucus (assembly GCA_000931545.1). Classification (NCBI taxonomy): domain Eukaryota; kingdom Metazoa; phylum Arthropoda; class Insecta; order Lepidoptera; family Papilionidae; genus Papilio; species Papilio glaucus. The sequence continues at coordinate 184,317 of JWHW01033424.1, read as the reverse complement.
TTACAATTTCATTATCTTCTATATACAATAATTTATATCTTAATACACGCGAAGGTTTAATAGTGAAATGGTTTAGAATACGATTTGCAAACAGCGCTTGTAGACGTCGTTTTTTTTTCACCGGACGACGAACCGTCAACAACCGTACCTGTATCCGCTGCATGTACACACATTCATTATAAACCATACACCACTGCTAATCCGGCACAAAACCGCTACCCGTCGTCCGGTGAAAAAAAGCGTTCAAAGTTACCACCGTTGACAAGTTAGTGACAGCATGGTGCAATGGTGGAGAACAGAGTAAGAAACAATTTGTTAAAAGGATTAACAAAAAAAGAGTAACAAAATAAAATGGATCACCGATCTAGACAAGATTGTTAGAGTGTCCTTGCCTGTATTAAACAGTGGAAGTCCATTGACTAATGATAATGATGACAAGAAATATTTATGATGCAAAATTGAGCGGCAGTATATGTGGAAAACGTTCCGGGATATTCCAAAGAAAGACGATTATGTATGCATAGATGAACCGAAATCAAGACAGTGCCAAATGGAGTGAATAATATCAGCTTACTGCTTTGGATAATACTCGTGAGTGTTTATCAAAAACCACTAGCTTGCAATAACAATAAGCTCAAACAGAGGAAAGCACTTTAAACTCGCTTAC
>JWHW01033424.1:162133-177436 GCA_000931545.1 Papilio glaucus | reverse complement strand
CGATCAGATTAGTGGCTTACTAAAAAAGGCCGATATAAGGAGCACCCATAACCGACGAGCATGTATGCGTTGATGTATGAATGTAGAAGAAGCGAGAGAGTGTGCCAGGATCGCGCCAAATAGAAATCCATGATCTCTGCCTACCCCTCTGGGTTACGGGCGTGAGCGCATATTTATTTTTAATTTATAAACATTTTTAGCCAAGACATTTTATGGTTTACAGTAACCATCTGCAAGAGTAACATAGTAAGTAGCTCCTATTTTATTTCTAATTTCTATGTATTTCACCAGTCGAGCTGGCCCATTCATGCAAGAAATGGTCATCGAGAAGGTTAATTCATTTGAACAAGCCATAGATCCAAACAGTTGTCGCGGCTTTTAGAGGTCATGGTAATTTTAACAAACTTGACTTGATTAATATCTTGTAGGACTTTAAATTGAATTTATTATTAGATAGATTATTATTATTAACAATAATCAAATGTTATGTTCTAAATATAGCCTTTAGTAATGTATGTGTATGGATGTAGACAAGCCCTCCGAGGAAGAAGTCGTTGTACAATTAACGAAATGAAGATACCTTTACTCAGAAATGCACGTAAATGTAGACAATTTAGTAGTAACAATTCTTTTGCAATGATACAAGTTGCGCATTCTCCAAGTTCTGCACATTCTGATGTACATAGTGACTAGGGTTGTCACGTGTATATTTTTAATTTGAATCTAAGATTTCAAGATTTGTGCAGTGTATTTTGTTGTTAACTTTTTTATGATATAATATTTGCAACTAGCACATTTAAATTATATTACTACTAGCTAACATGTGCGAATACTCATTTTTTTCGATAAGTTAAGTGGACGTCTCACGAAGGCTTAAGATGGGTGTAAGGTGACGCTGTCGAAATATTGATTTAATATACGTAATCTAAAACTGGTGTAAATTTTCGAGAAAAAATCATATTGTACTCAAAAGTAATCCCAATTCTTCTACTGATATATTTTTTATTTTAATAAATGTTCACAACCCTACTTTTGTACTTACCATGAAAAATTGCAAGAATGCGCACGTAGCGTTGCGTGGTCCTTACGTCGTAATACGCGGCGTACACTGACACAGAAGTCCCCTTTACCCTCTGCCAGGTGTCGGAGTAGACGTGCGGGGACCAGGTACGATTCTGAAATTGTAAAAGCTAATAGTGATCTTATTTCATTATATTTCTTGCTTCAAGGCTCGGATTTAATTGTAGTTTTCATCGGAAGAGTAACGATTACATTGCGGAAGTAATGTAGGTATATGGATGTTATTATGCAAAGTGTTATGTTTAAGTAATTCTGGTATATTTCAGAAATCTAAAAACAATATCTAGCGATTTGGATGAAATGTTGTATTTAGATACCGTTCTTATTTTAAATGTATCTCTATATTATCCATAAAAACGCCAATTCTCACAAAAAATATTATCAATTTTGTGTGCCATCTTTTTGTAGGTGTTTTCAACTCCAAGTAAATTAAGGGATGTTTGAGATCTTATGTGGATACAACTTCATTTATACAAGTAAGATATCAGCAAGCAAGCCGGTAAGTATGCAATTGAAATAAGTTATAATAAGAAATCAGATTACTGAGAGGTAAAAAATAAAATTGCATGATATATGAGTGTGACCGACGGTTACATTACAAGGACACTATCATTACGATAATCGAAATACTTGCGGTTGCAGGCAGTTTTTCACGAGCACTGTTTTGCGCTCTACGTGACTCAAAGGCGCAGCACGCTCGAACCACGGGGGTTCAGTAATTCCACAACGTAAACAAACTGACAGTTTTTTGTCACATATTTCGATCTAAAAAAATGTCAGTTTGTTCTCACCGTCAACTTTATGCTTAGATATTCCAATACAAATAGAGCCTAGTAAGTAAAGAGCAGATAAGTTAGCATCGAATAAGCTTACTGCGTAGCAAGTTAACAGTAACAGAAGACATTATGTAAGCCAGGGCTTTTAAAGTATAAGTCAGAAAACATTTTGGAAAACTTTATTACCTCGGGAGGTAGTTTTTGGCGGTTGGGTGTGACGGATTAGAAGGGAGTATTCACGTTTCCTCCCAACACCATTGAAAGGAAATGCATTGTTCCCGATAAAATCATCAATCACCGTTAACATAACGGCATTATTTTGAAATCCTTAGAGTCGCTTTTAGTACGTATGGTCTATGTTCTAACGAACATGCAAGCATGCTAACCCAATGTGAACGTGTCGATTTTGTGTAGCAAAAACAGTACAGAAAGTTAAAAAATCGCAACTTTACATTCCCGCTCCCGAATTGTTAAACGTACCCATCATTTTACTTCACTAATTATTAATAAAATGTCTAGCTCCGGGCTTCTGTAATAGTAATTTAATTTTAATGGGACGGCTAGACCAGAGAAGTATTGCACCACAGAATACAGGTATGTAGTAAATGTTTATTATGAAAAAGTTGCCGCAAGGCTTTTGTTTACCAGTATACCAACCTAAAGCCTTTAACATTATTTGACGATTTGATATATCTCCTATCCTATCTCCGGTACTCTCTTGTATACGTTTTTACACAGGAATTTAAAATAAGTATTACAAGCAACTACGTCTCTCTCATAAATGAAACATAAATACATCTTGCATTCATGTACTAACACTATTTAAAAATAAATTCGTTCAGACGACGAACCACGCAGTTACAGGACAAACCTATTATTATTACAATACACGATAATAGTTACATCGTTAAAAAATAAAATATAATTACTCTTACTCTAATTGTAAATAAAATTACCGTGGAAACATTTCTGAACGGATGTGCGTTCGCATTAACAATTTTATGGCATAAAACTACGACATATGTAAATTAATATGGACGTATGCTTTTATTACTGCTTTTAAGGTCGACCGATAAAAAAATCGCAAGTTTGAAAAAGAATTGCATGTTTATGAAGAATAATGTCTATGGGAAAAAATGGTTGAAACGGAACACTGATTTAGCTTTACGCCATCATTTCGTCCTTAAAGAAGGTGTGACAGTTTTTGTTTCTTGTTGTCTAGTGGTCAGTTATTACTGTGTTACTCAAAATTTCGAGCTTTGAATTGTTGACTTTTAAAATAAACAACTTCGATCCAAGGTTAAAAGCTTTTTATACCTCATGAAGTTTGTTTTTCTGATTTAAAGTTCGACGTTGGAATTTTGTTGTTTGTATTCTTTTAAAACATGGATCTATTTTTTTTTATCCCCATTTTCATAACTTTAATCATTTTCACATTTTATTTATAAAAAAGTTTATCCATACTTTCTATACTATATAACTACTAATAGTAATGCTCAGCCCAAAGAATTGAGCGCAGACTTGAAATTTTCCACAGAGATTTCGGTTATTACGCAGGCACACGAAGGATTTTTCTACTAGATTCATCTAAAGGGATGAAAGATTATATTGAAAAACTATGCGAAGCCGGGGCGTGTCGCTAGTACATTATAAAGTCAGTAGGTTGACGTGGCAATTGGTCGGTCACATCTGTTGAGCTAGCCACGTCAGATTGGGGAGAAATATCCTGGATTGGAGGCCACTGATGGGGACCAGAAGTGTGGGGCTTCCTTCTTCCAGATGAACTGATGATCGGGTGATCTCGAGAAAATCCTGTCCAGTAATAGACTGATATAGGCTGCTGATAATGTTGATATATTACACAAAAATGTTATAAAGAGGAAAATATATAGTAAAAGAAAAAGAAAGTAAATATAATATATAGTAAAAGAAGAAAAAGCAGAAATTCTGCACAGATAAGTATGTCAATGACTTTATGCTTGTACCTTTCATTTTCCTTTTTATTCATTGAGAAATAACAAACTATATTATTTTTCACCACGCGTACTAAATTTCTCAGAATAATCCTGTCGCTAATGCACCGATCATGAGTTTTATATCGTACGTTTTAGTAAGCGCTTTATTGTATGTAAGAGTATAAAAAGTTGCAAGTTATGAGCACAAAGTGGCTGAGGCACTTCCATCGACACTTACAAGAAACCAAAGTTTTTATTTGTATTATACTTTTTAAATATGTAATCATTATAAACAATGGTTATCCTTAATGTCACATGCTCGATCTGAATTCGTACTTTACAATATTGGAGCGATAATGAAACCTTTTTACCTTAACCTATTTTGTTTACAATCAAAGTCATGCCAGATAATACCGTGAAATATAATAACTATAATAGACTCTAATAATACGTAAAGGGAAATACGTTCTTCCATTTCACACGAGCCAAATGTAACACTTAGAGCTTTATAATTCTATTCTGTCTGTAATCATATATAATCAAATCACAGAATGATCTTAACTTTGTAATGGCGCGGTACGAACTGTCAATTTACCATCGGAAGGTTAATGTTCACGTAAATCATTTTTTCCTTACGTTAATGTGCCTGAATTATACACTGGCTTAATAGATTTATTGTGTGCGTGTGTTACGTTACATTATGTATGTTATTATTTCTGGCAATTGATAAATATACTATATTTCGGAAAATAATTAAAGACACCATGCAAAAACAAATTTATGGACGTGTAATACGGGATGTTCGGAAATGACGAGTGCAACGGAAAATCAGATTCTTTGTCGAAAATATTATAATTTAACCCTAGATCAAAGTCGCTTAGTTTGCGCTAGAGAGCTTCAGAGACGATGAAAATGTGTACAAGTTACAAATATCTATCTTGAATAGGCTTCACTAGATTATATTAATTTTTTAACCACGCGTTTGTAATAATAAACTACATCTTTTTGTGGAATAGACAGTAGTCTAGAAATTAACAAGGTGCTCCAACAGACGGTCACAAAAAGGTAACAGCCCGTATAATCACAACCAATTATAACATAGCGCATTACATTTATATTATATAAACATAAGCATTATAAATATTTTAGGGTATTGTCGTATCTAGATTCACCCTTACAGTGACGACAGTGGCGTCTAGAACATTTTGTCTTAGATTAGACTAAATGTTCTAGACGCCACTGTCGTCTAAAAATAACCTTTTAATGAGTAGAAACGGGAAGTGTTACTGAATACCAAGTGGCACTAACAATAGATCGTGTTTTCTTTATCTTTATATTCTCAAGTATTCTTGCACATTGCATTTGAATACCTTACAATGTACAAACGTTCGCAAAAAATAACCGGAAATTAACAACCGTTAGCATTAAATATTCCGCATGTTTTACTCGACACATAAAAGATTTTTATGATTATAGATTAAATCTGTTTAAAGATGTTGATAGATACAAACGTATCTATCGTCGTAAGTGCTCAATGTAGAAAGTGTTATATCTTTCACCGTAATGGTACGGACATAAGTAAAGGTAGTGGAGAAGGACCTTAGATGTATACTTTTTATGTCTGACCGATACTATTTTTGACCTCACTCACGGTGTTATCGTAAGAGCTGTGCCTCAATAAGACGTCCCCGTCGCTTACATATCCAAAAAAATAGGTAACTCATGTGGCCAGCGGTGTGGCTACGCCAATTTGGAAGTGCAGCTAAGAGCCATGGCTTCCTTATGAATGGATAATCTGGTACGTGGTAAAATGTACGCGGGCAATGCAGCTTGCAGCTTGCCTCACTCATTTAATCATCAGCGCGCTGGCAGAGTATTCTTAACGTTAAGAACTGACTAACGAGATGCCATGGCTACTCTCCATGGCAAATTCCGGACGTTAGAGGTTGCCAGGTTTGGCTGGCCACCTCTGACTTCCAAAATTCGCCATGCCAGGTCGCTGGCTATGTAGTCATGGTGGTAAAATTTATGATTAATCTTCCTTAACCAAATTCACTATATCTAAAAATTATTACCATGATATATAAATAAATAATTAGTTACAAATTATATTATTAGTAGTCTTCAATGAAATAGATTTATAATGTCAATTTAGATAAATAAATCAAATAGTCATGAAATATTAACATTTCCCTCTGTTTTGTACTAAACCGGTTCTCTGAAAAGAGGAAGAAGCTATAAATTAGGGCAACTTACAAAGTGTGGTATTTTCGGGAAAGAAGGCATACGATCGCACGCCACGGGCAAAGGTCGCTCCATCTCCGCCTGTTTGCCTTCAGAGTACGCCACGATCGTCCTCATGGTAGACAGCCCTTCAACCCTCCGGCCGCCACCCCGTCGCTCCACCCAGCGCACCCCCGAGTGCCACTCGTTGACGCTCGCGATCCAACTGACGCAAAAAACTGTGACGCCGGCGACCAACAGTTTTATAACGCGAATATACTTACGTGATGCACGCATCTTTTAATTCATTTTATTTATTTATCTGTAGAAGTTTCGTCCTCGAGTGTAAGCGTTGCGCATGCGCATGCGCTCGCCGCGCGGTTTCACAGCGGACTGGGCCGTATCAGCTGGCGTGTAAACATTACGTTCCTCCCGGACAATCATTCTAAACGTATAGCAAAGAGGAAATCTAACCCCCATACCAGCCGCCACTTATAATAATCTTTCCTGCTCCATGATAAAATATGAATAGCTTAAGTTGAATAATAGGTATGTGTGGTATAGGTACGTGAATTTTGGAATATATCTGATTCAAACTATTTTATGGGCCTTTAATTTTAGTGTTTGGCGTTTTATATTTAAACTAGTTGTTTCTGCTCAACAATGTTACCATGTTAATTCGAATATTAAGTAATTAAAAATTATAATAATTTTTCGAGATCTGATCGATTTTTGGTGACTGGACATAGGATTGCAACTTCTTAATTCTGAAATCACATATGTTTCATGAAAAATCTGTAACTCAGGCATGTATCTCTTGTTTCAGCCTATATTCGTCCACTGCCGGACCTGTGGTCACGGACGAACGAAGCACGAAACCATTTAATTTAAAAAAGCAAATCGAAGCTCAGACTAGTGGAGTAATAGCTAAGCTTTAACAGTGGTAGAGCCCGCAAAAACATCATTTGTTGCACGAATGAGCCGGCTCGACCTGTGAAATACCACGACCTCTCAGAAAACAGGCGTGAAGTAGTAGTACTCAGTGTTCCGCCTGATGAGTGAGGTTCTGGAGGCCCAAATCTTGTCCTCGTCCTCTACCCATCCTCTTCTAATAAGGAAAGGATGGGTAGGGGAAGAGGATTTGCCAGGCGAGGTCTTGGCCAGGAAAAGGAAATATCCTTTTATGTTGCGGATGTCTATGGGTAGCGCTTACTTAACATCAGGTGATCCGCTTGCTTGTTTGCCACCTTCTTCCATAAAAAAAAATATATAATCTGGTAGGTCTGGTCGTCATAGTCATGAATGCTGTCACCATGTGTCTCCAAATCATAGTAAAAGTGAAACTTTTGTTGTAGTAAATGCACTAGTTGTCAAACAAACTCAATAAGGAGCAAGGAATGGTTTAATAACTAAAAGGCGAATACTTTATTTGAGGTTTGATAATGCCGATAGGTTTGGTAACGTGCTTTTGTCCTCGAAACCCAATCATTTTGAAGTTCATTCACCATGTACTGAACAAGGACATTTCCAAGGCCAATTAATTAAGCTGAACTACGTCTTAATTACATTTGTTAAAGCGTAACCAAAGCTAAAGTAAGAATATCATTAGGTAACTTTAGTCATTACTAGTTGTTGCCCGCGGCTTCGGACGCATTGGATTCTTATTTCCCTCGCTGGAAATTTTTGTACCTTGATTCCGTGTATAACAGCCTGGAATAATAGGTCGAAGATTGTTTTGACGAAATGTTGTTATTCTCTAAACATAAATGTGGTAGCTTAACAACTATTTAAAAACAAAATACAGTTTTACCATGGCAACCGATATCACAAATGACGATGAGTTTTAGTATGGATATCGACAACGATGACGACGACATTCGGGCAATCTATTTTTATTTATACTTATAAATTATAAACTTAACCACTTATAAACCTATCGATAGGCACGCCTACACAAATTTACATGCACACACGAACACTTAGACATACCTATACATACTGACACATAGATACAAATAACGCAAAACTTTGATTTGTAAACAATGCGAATCCAAGAGACAGGAGCCTAGTGCTGGGCTACCTACTTTGAGCCCCTGTGTCCCACCTTGAATTATGTCATCAATCATAAGAATGTTAAGTAAAAAACTTGTTACATTAATCAAATGTGTGAGAAAAAATAAAGAAATTTATTTATTAGTACTATTATTTATGTAAATTAATCACTCACTTTCTGGCCATATGTTAAATCAAATCCGATATAATCGGAGGACTTACAATTTATGCTGAATGTAATGAATGATTCATTCAAAGGTAGAGGTATGAAGATGAATATAGACAAAACGAAATTAATGGTGTTTGAAAGAGAACAAAGTAAGGCAGTAATTGATATAAATGTTAACAGTAAAGAAGTGAAACAGGTAGAAGAGTTTGTGTATTTAGGAGGTATGTTTAGTAGAGATGGTAGACACGTTAACGATTTTGAACAACGAGTGAATGCGGGAAATAAAATGAATGTGGCTAAAGATACAATAGTGAGGAGTCAGCATGGTGTCTATGAACTGAAGGCCCGACTGTTTTTTTTATAGAAGAAGGTGGCAAACGGACAAGCGATTTTACCTTCTCCCCGCCTTTTGTTGACGTTACAGATAGCAAGGGGAAAAGGACTATGGTTAGGCCTCTGACCCATCACTCGTCAGACAAGGCGCAGAACACTTCTACTTCACGCCTGTCTGATGGGATGTCATGGCATTTCACCAGTCGAGTACCTTAGCTCATTCTTGTGTCCCAAGTGTTGTTGTTGTGCGCTCTAATAACTTCATGTGGATTATAACGCTTAAAATGCTCGTCTTGCACAACATGATGAGTGCTGATTCCAAACCTGTCAACAAAAGCAATATTTTACTAACAGTACTGAACTATTAAAGTCGCCAACACTTCACCTAAATACCTTCACCGTGTAATTACACGGCCTTAATTATTAAGTTGTTCGTTCGTCACACATACATAATTCAAGACATCTAATTACACAAATTAACTCTTGCGCGCTGTTCAAATAGGTACAATCTTAACTACGTTTTACGATGTCAGCTTATATGAAACATTTGTACGTCAATTGTTTTACTTTTTGTGGTTGTATTTCATTGTAAAATTTTATTTTAACATTACTTTTTTTACAAAGTTTATAACCAGTAATATAGATTTATTTTTTAGATATAAAAAAATAACAGGAAGTGTAGTATATGTAAACATCCACAGATCGACTCTGGATGAGTTTATACAAGGACATTGGTTTAATGATGTGGAGAATGCATTATTATCAATCAAATATTAAATCATTCATCATTCAATATTATTAGCAATCAAAACTAAAGACAATTAATGTTGTCTCACAATTAATGTATATATATATATATTGATTAAATTTGCTATTGGAAATAAAATAATTTAGCATTATGAACATTGCTTTACTCATAAAACGTACTACGGAGGACAAAAAATAATTAGCAGCTAACGAATACCGACATGTCCACACAAGATTGATAAGCGCAGCACAATAGGTACTCCGAGGTGGTCGTATCGAATACTTTCGAGTTTTTCATATTGTTTTATCGCTTTAGTTTTTACAGCACGTCATATAATGTTAAGACGTGGTGTAAACATTTCATTTGTTTTTTTGTAATGATCCTACCGGTTCTCTTATTGAACTTGCAACAGGTAATACTGGAGCATAATACAAATGTAACGAAAACTGATATCAATCTATAAAGTACTCTTATGTTAGTCCTGTTTTCTACATTGTGTAGTAAATTATTTCCAAAAATATATTCTGATAACTTCCACACGCTATTTTTGGAATTTTTTTTTGATTCTAGTCTAAGATAACAAGGACAAGATGAACAATTGCCACAGATAATTATTATTGTTTGATACACAATATCACGCGTGCTCTCAAGGTTACATTTTTGTATAATAGTATTAATCTTGTTTTACTAGCATTAATAAGCGATGTATAAGTGGGATTCTTCTTCGATGTATCGATGTAACGAACGTGTATAACGAACACCCGAAATTCGGAACAACAATTTAAGGGGACACATTAAGGGGATCAAACATACCTGTCTATCAATATCTACATTATTAGTGAAAGAGGTGGCGGCGATCTGACCTTCGTCATTTTATAAAACCTAAAAGTATATCTGTGTATGTCTCTAATACATTTAAAAATGATTCCCGTGTATGAAGTTTGAATCACGATTGATTTGAAAGATATCAAAGGTGTTAAAATTGCACCCCAACTTCGTTAAAGTACTTCGACTTCTCTTTTTCGACATGTTACGTTATGAGGCCTTGCCTGTGGTGTATCAAACGCTTGCATTTAGAATTCCGCTGTGGATAAACCAGTCTCAATGCGGGACTTCTATATTCAGCTTTCACCGTTAGTTTGTATTAGCAACGATGTATAAACTTACACTTACGAAAATGACATACAATTTTACACCCTTTTGCTAAATGACATCTTTAAAAGCTATCGTGATCCTTAATACTCGGGGATCGTTACATATTGAAGAAAGTCAGATCACCGGCTCTTGGAATATATCATACAGCTAGCCATTTAAGTTTTTGTACTCTCCCTGTTCACTGACGTTATGGTTAGAAAAAGTCTGCTCGATTTAGACGTACAGGCGAGGTATGTGTGACATTCAGCGGCGTGCCTTATTGAAATGCACTTGTTATCGCGCCGAGCTCATCTCGTTCGTTAGGGCCGCGGCCGCCGCGCCGAGTATTGAACCCGCTATTGGCGTTAGACCTGAGAGTTATTTGCTACGGTCTTCTTACTAATTCATAAGTATTTCTAGTATAACAAGTCCAAGACGAATCACTTGTATTTGTTACCAATAGACTTCCATTAAATAATCAGCTACGAACCGTAGAACCGATACCGATACCGTTCGTATTGGGGAGGCCAAAAAGATAATTGAAAAACCTTACAGGAAAATGCAATTAGGGAAATGCTTAATTTCAGTTGCGATTGTGCTAAAGCGCTTCTTTATTTATTACTTCACTTGGGTAGATAGATAAATAAAAATAATGGTTACTAGTTGATAGAAGAGTTTTAATAGGAGAAGAAATCGTTTCAATGGTTTTTGAGTTAATCCGGAACAAACAAATAATCGAATTTCTTCGTTTTATATTAGTATAGAAAAGGAAGAAGCGGTTATTTAAAATTATGTCCATAAAATCTTCCTATTCAGAGGTCTAAGCTAGGCCATCTGCTAGAATGGTAAATGCCGTGGGAATGTTACAGTTATTCACATATTGTTTGCGCCAGCTAATGTGCCACTTGCATTCACGACATGTGAAGCGGGTCAAGCACACGACCATATTTATCGCAACGCTGCTCACAACTACTAAACTCCAATTGCTTCATTTTACTATACTTCATTGTTTATGTTATGTCATAGCGAACCCAACAGATGTTGCGTTGCATCAACATTATCTTGCGTTCGACAATATTATGTATGTTTATCTCACAAACAAGTTTCTTAGGAGAATAGGTTTAAACAATTCCTGGCCTTATATTACATGATCTAAACTATCTAAATCAATTTAAATGCGACTACTATTATTTATGTGTAATCATAAATAATTATACTTAAAGTTTTTGAAGTTCAGTAAATAGCAATTGAACAAAAACTATAGACAGCAAAACTTGATTTTATAATTTTGACAGTTATTGACGGCAGAATACGATAAACCAAAACAAAAACTGACCAATAAATAATATAACGACATTACGACTAAAAAAACAATGATTGTTAATGATTTATTGCTTGCAATGTTAGAGATCATAAGTAACATAGTAATATAAAAATGAAATGTATGCTTAGCAACTTTTAGGACTCATTGTTTTTTATAACGCGATGTCAAAATGATATATTGCGTTGCGCAATAATTTATGTCCATCATTTGGTTGTCAAAACGGTCACTTATTGCCTTTATAATCCGTAATCTAAATTATAATCAAGACTTGAGTAGTTTAAAAACTGTCTGTATAATGGTCGTTTTGATATATTGCTCGGATTGTATTTAGTATATTGTACTCGTGTATTTTAATCAACGCAACACATCTTGCCAAGTCGTTAACTGTCGTTAGAAATTAATAATAAGTTTTAACATTTCTGTAATGAGTAGGAATGTTCCAGACAGAAAATAACACGTTGCTCCGAAATTACAATGCTAGTTAGTAATCGTTTAAGTGTGTTATAAGTTAAGAGTCGAAGGTAATAAATAGTTCTGTGGCATGAGGTAATTTATACTTCTGTCTTGTGTAAGTACAATGTTCGACAACTTGATGAACAAGTTTAGTTCATTAGTCGTTACTAAAAAGACAATGTAATTTTCAAACTGTGTACTTACATGCAATAAAAAGTAGCCAGTAACCACCGCTTTCGATGTATATTACAGGTTTTATATTGTGTAACAGGAAAAATCCTTTTTTTCTCGCAAAACAAAATGGTGAGAAAGGATAATTTCAAGCTAGCTAGCAATTACATGGACATAACCGTATAGTAAAAACTAATTGTACTACGACAAAACCCATTTTAATGCTAATAATAAAATATAAATACATAATTTTGGATCCTGGTACCTCGTAAAGCTGCCAAAACAGTAGTAGAGCGAGAAGTAGGGACGGCTGTTGCACGAATGGGACGGTTCGACTATGGAAGTCCCACGACTACACTAAGTACAGGCGTGAGGTTTGCATTTCATGTAATGAGTGAGATCCCGGAGCTCTATTCTTTGCGTACGTTTTTTACTTATCAAAAAGCTGGCAACGTGTCCGTAGTGGTAGTTTTTTTTATGGAAGAAGGTGGCAAATAAGCAAGTAGGTCACCTAATGTTAAGTGACGCTACCCATAGGCATCCGCGACAAGCAAATGAGTCGCAGATGCGTTGCCGGCCTTTTATGCAGAGAGAAAGGAATAGACAGGAAAAAGGATATTTTCTTTTCCCCTCCCAACCCCGCCCCGTCCAATCCTCTTTACGTTCCCAGCCTAACCATATTAGGAATGGATGGCAAAGGGAAGAGAACTAAATTAGGCCTCGGGCACCTGTCTCATCAAATTTAACTCAGAAGCATACTCCTAATTCACGTCTGACTTCTGTGAGGTCGTAGTATTTCACCGGCCGAGCCGGCCCAACAGATGTTGTTGCGGGCTCTACCACTGTGATCGTAATAGTAGTCCCGTAACATTGAGTGACGCACTCGCTCATGTGCCTGTTTATACCATAAAAATATTTTTACCATAAAAGCCAGTGAAAAGTCGATGATAAAAGTAACTTTCGTTCTTGGTTAGCAGAGTAGAGAGGTTATAAATTATTTTGTTGTACACATGTCGATCACAAATTCCACTTTCATGCGTTATTGATGGAGATAAACTATTTATTTATTAGGAATATAAGTCAGGATAAATATCTACCCCTTCGAAAAAAGAAAGCGATTACATGTCTAACCAGACACCATATGTAGTGGAATTTAGAATGGTAAAAAACAAAACGAAATATGCCTACAACGAGACTTCGATTAGGGCTTAGCATAAAACTCCACGAGCAGTTGATTATTATTGTATCCATTTTTTATCGACATCTGATCGAAATGGTAACCTTTAGGACGATAATGACGTAGATATAGTGCTGTTTTATCGACCGGGCTGCCATAACATTCTAAAATATATGAACATAAAAATTATTATCGGGAAAGGCTATGGGCGGGTTATTACCGACACCTACATAGATAGAGGCCGATCATAAAAGTGGTTCGTGTGGAAACTCTATTTATATTAAAGAAAAATATGTTGCTTTGTTTATTTTAAGCGTATTAAGAAAACGTAAGTCACGACATCAAGGTAGTTCCAAATTTAAATACCGAATAATAAGATTTCAAAAAAAGTAAAATAAGTAAGAAGGAAGTTTTCTTTCAATTACATGATTCTCATAAATTTTACTTTGGTTGAGAAAAGAATCCACTACCTATGGTATAGTTTCCATCTCCTGATCACACGGAACATTACATATAAGCAGTGTGACGCCATTATGTGTTCATTGACATTTGGATTCCCTCCATCATTGCCGACTGTAGAAAAGTTGTCAACGCGTCATTACGTGGGGACGATTGGCGATTTATTTCGTCACGCAATATTGTGCCCGTAAATTGTGCTTTTTGTTTCAGAAGCTACTGCGATATAAAAGAAAATGAATTGTGCTAAAAACTTAAATACTTCTCTCTTCTTGCCTCTATAGCAGAAGATGCTAAACTTGTACATGCTGGACCGTGATGGGGACCCATTCGATCGCCATTGGATTTTTGGATGGTAAAAAGCAAAAAAATTTTTCCTTTAAGTGATCTACAAGGGAATGGGTCACACAGTCTTTATCTACGATTTATAGTCACTTTGGCTTGTTGAAATCGTCAGATTATCTTATCAAGTTATTGAACTATTTCCCTTAAAATTAAAAAATATTGACGGAGCCCGAGGAAGTTAAGTGACGGTTTTATTTAACAAGTTTGTTCCAAATGGTCAGAGTAATGAAATGCACACTTATGCAGCATGTTAACAACGCCCACCCCTATTTTAATCTGACATATGACCGATGACATTATATTTAATGGGTTACCTTAAGCGCGCGGCTCTACATAGTACAGTGATTTGTGGTGGTGTAAAGCACTTACAGAGTCCAAGGTATCCCCCACATGTAAATCCGACACACTCGCGGATGTCCAGAAATGAACGATTCGCTACCCTTCCAATAGCCTTGTAGTAAATTTCCTATATGTTGTCATGTTCATTTACAATGTAATATTGCGAAGGTAGATACAAGTACAATGTAAACTAAATTATAGTATACGACGTCACTTAATAGAAACATAACAACGCGTGTTTTTTAATCTTTAAAACTATCAATTGTTTATATTCGATTTGACAAAGACATATCTCAGAATTTAACCATTAATAAAAAATAAGTTATTCTGTAATTTAATAAGCAATTTATCAAAAACACTTTTATCTTGTATTGCTCATAAAATATTGCTACACAAAAAGTCAGTCATGATGTTACGGTATATATCTCACAAAAGAGATAATGGAATATTTAATGTTAACGTGACGGCGTACGGAATTCAGCTGAATAACGTCAGAATTTTCATGCTTTTGTTACATTGCTAATCTTTCTATTACCTCCGCAGGCTTTATGTCACGATTTTGTATTAG
>JWHW01033424.1:144742-161946 GCA_000931545.1 Papilio glaucus | reverse complement strand
AACTTTTAAATAGAAACAAAACCGACTTCAAAAAAACTATATTCAAAAACTAATAAAATAATTTTACGCAATTAAACATAAGAATCAATTCTTAATCATATTTACTTTTGGAGTCGGTGTCAGCGTCAGCTAAGGAAATACCAATATACAAGGATGCCTTAAGAAAACATTTTACAAATGAACATTATACTATACTAGTGACCCGCCCCGGCTTCGCCTGTGTACCACTAAACATGTTGATCCGATCGCTACCAAACACAGCTGACACCGACTCCAAAAAGAAATATGATTAAGAATTGATTCTTATGCTTAATTAAATGCACTCAAAAGTATAAAATTATTTTATACTTTTGAGAGCATTTCATGTTTTTGAATATAGTTTTTTTGATGTCGGTTTTGTTTTTGTTTAAAAGTTTTTTATATATATATATAAATTGCTTCTGCGTTGCCCGTGGTTTCGCAACCGTTCGCTTGCTCATTTTCCAAGCTGTAAATTTTTGTAACATGATTCCGCATATAATTCCGAATTATAGGCAGCATGTGTCAAAAAGTTTTCATTGTAAAACATGAAACGTTATTATATGTACATGGGGGACAGTTTTATTTTCGATAAAAGGTAAGTAACCCTATGTCGTTTTCTGTACCCTGATCTTGCCGGTTGAGTCGTTAAGGAGTTAAATCGTAACAAACAAACAAACAATCTCACATTCCCATTTATAATATTAGTTAGGATTATGATTGTTGGTAAAATCGCAACACATGATTATGTCTCAAGTGCTAACTTAGGTGATGGTCTAAACATATGTGAATGGCAGAGTTCGCTTGAATTTTATCCTATTTTTTTTTTCAGTTGTATATAAATTGTTATTCCATACAATTACACTAGTGTTATTCCTCCACAGCGCATACCGTGCGAGTGCGCTATCACGATTCATTAGGCCGGCGTACTCGCGATGCATGCTACCTGGCTAATCATTCTAAACACTCACAAACAAGAATATCTACTCGCTTATACAAGTTGTTATTTCCTCTGCTATGCAAATAGCTAAGGCTAACGATCTAGACGAAACCTGTCTTCTATTTAAAGAAAATATTACCGCGTACTCATATCTAATTAAAAGTTTATAATTTGCCTTATCCTTAATAGCTAACATCCTTGTTAGTAATAGTAATCATTTTAACACCATAATCTGGTCTATCCACAGCTTTAGTTAAATTATGAACCCAATAAATACAGCAAAAACGCGAATAATCATTGCTATCTCTACTTTTTACTGAACTAAACGACTACCAAATAATATTTTTTGACTTAGTCGGAACAATCCAACTCCCATTTTAAATAGAACGATCGGTATGTTAGCTACTAAACATTAGTAAACAGCATTGGCAGTAAAAAAACTTATTATATAATATTGCCTTCCTTTCATTTGCCTGGATGGATATGAACGATGTATCTAACTTAAATTTGTTTCTTCATAGCTGACATGCTCAAATCATTATGATTCTTGTTTGAAAGAAAACCACAAGAATAAAACAAAGGGAAAAGCGTGAGAAACACTTCTTTATGTACAGGAGTGCATAAACTTGTTATTAGGCGACCATAATAAAAATCTGAATAAAAAGTGATTTCTTGGGACAGTTTTGTTAGCATCTATTAAACTTACTTTCATACAAGGTACCAGGATGCTGTGAGATAGTTTCTAACGGTTCATATCTTTAGAGTTTATGGAAATGTCAACCAACGCGTGATATCGAAGGGGTTAGTGAGTGTGTGTTACCACAAACAAACTGGCTCTTTAGTGTGAATTATTTCCATCTGAAAATTCCTCAAGCCGATGGCTACTAATGGGTACCATTCCGAAATGAATGTGGGATGGACGGCCCGTGACAAAAAATAACTGTAGAGCTTCTAAGGTCTACAGTTATTTTTGAACTAGTAGTAGAGGTTACTGACTGGTCCGCTTAAAGATCAGCAGATGTCAATGTTTAGCAGAGGATAAAGTCCTCAAGTATTTATTTGGAATGCCACTCTTAAAAATTCATTATTCATAGAATATTCTTTCATATTTGGATGACATTTGATCCAGTTTATAAGTCCCGACCACCCGGCTCTCATCTTGCCGTAATAGGGTTTTATGACCAATAAAAAGTTCGTTAGTAATAATTGAAGTGGCCAATAAACCAACAAACGTGAATTGAATAATAATTAGAACGAATTTGGCGATAAAGAAAAAATGCTTTATTGATATAAAATACATTACTATCGTAGGTTATAAGATAAAATTCAAAACTTAAAAACTAGTGACACAGATCCACCTGACGATAAGCCGCAATACAATTATTTAAATGACAAAGCCTATTCACTCTTAAAGGTACACGAACACTTGGCCAGAATGCTAATATTAAATAAAAGCAAAAACTTTTGCTCTCCAAAAATTAACCGTAGTCTAGTAAAGCTGCTAGCTGATTGCTAACCAGAGTACAAACGAAGGATGTTCGTTTATATTAAAACTAGTGGTTCAGTGGGAATTATGTTGTATATAAATAAAATAGAAGTACGTATAAATAGACTTCTAACTAAGGGTGAAAATAATGAGGTGTAAATTTTTAATGTAGACTGTGACGCGCTTTCTGGTGACTCACAAACTCAATATTTTTCACCAAACCGCGCGCACATCACGACATGACCCCGCTCTCGTGGTAATACAATAGTGGTAGAGCCCGCAACAACAACATCTGTTGCACAAATGGGCTGTCTCGACCTGGGAAATACCACGACCTCACAGAAGAAGGGTATGAAGCAGAAGTATTCTGCTTTTCGTCTGATGAGTGAGGTGCCGGAAGCTCAATTTCTCACAGCACAAGCACGTATTTTATTTTTAAGCAAATTGTCGCCAACAGGAGAATCAAATTATTTTTCATATCAACCACTGCAATATCTCAAAGGGATTATCAGAGCTGTTTTTATCAATGCCTATCCCGATCAACTAGTTAGGCCGACGAATGATAGAGGCGTCATTGTTTTAACATAACATAGTTTCTGAAGTATTCATTCATACGCGCAACGGCGTACTTACATAATCTATAGTTTGTTCCCCATCAAGGTAGAATTTTTGTAAACAATCTAACGTCACTTACCATGTATGGCGGACATTACAATTTTTATACTTTCATCAAGTGAAGTGAAATTGTACAATATGGATAGCTAAGTGGTTTTAAGAAAATATTTTATTATTTACGAATTTTGACGTAAAAGAGAAGGTGTGACCATTGTTTCCAAAAATGTCACTTTGCTGTGGAACAGACTATACAATATAAACCTTTGTTAACGTGATGCATGAAAAACATTCTATAAATTTTATATTTATCCGCGTAACAGCTTGCTCGTTATGGTAACTATGCTATTGAAGTAACAAGTACACGCAGTACAGTTATGCGACAGCTATTTGCATACATTAATAAGTGTGAAATGTTTCGAGCGCATTCTCCCTACAACAATTGCATTGCCGACAATTGCTATTGACGAGAAACCATAATAGTCATTCAATGTAAAGCTATTCACACTTTACTATTGAGGTCAATTATTTGAAGTACTTTATTAAGTCATGGATATGTTGAACATTGAACATTAGTAATACAAAATTAATGGAAGCGTGTGTTCGTTCGTTTCTCTTTTCCTTTTTTCGTAAGTGGTAGAAAAAGGAAAAATTTATCATAGGCATATCATAGGCAACGCATCTGCCACTCATTAGCTTGTTACAGATGCCCATGGCTAGCGGTCAACTAATATCGGGTGAATCGCTTGCTAATTAACCACGTTCATCATTAAAAGACATAAAATGAATTTAGCTGCTTGTACGTTTACCTCCTTTAACCGTAACAAAAATATAAGATAAATTTGACACTTCATTTTTGTCAGAAATATTTTGCCACGGCCAAAAATATATATTAATAAGAAGTCTTCGTGTCCTTATGTCTTAAAGTGTCAGTATTTATCTAAAGAACAATATATCTTAAGGTCATTCGAAGACAAGGTACAATGAGTGTTATAAAAAGTACACATCGAAATTTATTGGTCATGAAATCGATTGTTTTTAAATTGTATCTGTCGACGTTTTAAATTATCGACTTTGAGCTGTGGCATAAATCATCTAATCGCCCTATCTATTGCCGCTGCAATGTTATTAATTATTAGAAGAAATAAAAAATATTCGAATCTACAAAAAGGAAAACATATTTCCTTGAGATTATAAAATATTTCTCAGTAGGGAACATTCTAGAAAAGGCTGATTTATTATTATTATAAAATATTTAACAATTATAACCTTGGACTGCTAGCTTTACCACTGTTAAACATATTCATAATATTCTAAAGATATGTTTCTCCAGATATTTAATTTAAAATGATTGATACATCTTTCGATTTAAACAAATCCAACGACTTGTTAGCCCGTAGAATGATTACTTTATCTGTACACTGTTCAATTTAAAAAAGAAACTTAATGTAAACCGCAAAATGCATTCTACCACCGATTGGTTCGCCATTTCGAGCTGATTGTCTCACAATTACACTGCAGGATATTATTTTACGCTACACTTGAATGCGCTTGAAATGGACAGAGTAAGTAGAATGAGCAAACAGACTGCGAAACAATTATTAGTTTGCAAATAATGTTTCGATGAAAATTAAATTTTATAAGTTTAAGTCCGATCTATAATTTATTTGATGCTTACCCATGGTTGTTTTATTTAAATCAGAATATAATTTCAACACACTATAAATATATAAGCTCACGCCCGTAACCCAGAGGGGCAGGCAGTGATCCCAGATTAGCATTTGGTGCGATCCTGGAACACCTCTCTCGCTTTTTCTACATTCATACTTCGACGCATACATCTATACATATAATAAAAATATAACTGATCGCTGTCTGTACATGGAAGATATTTGAGAAAAATTATTATTAGGGGCCTGCACAAACACAATAGAACCCAAAACTATGATCATTAGGATTTTTGTCTGATTGTCTGTTTGTCTGTGCATTTTTTACTGCTAATCTCAGAAAGGGCTTAACCGATTTAGGCGCAGTTTTCACTATTATATTGTGGTAAGCTTCACTTAACATTAAGTGTTTGTTTTATCTCAATCGGCTTATAAATAAAAAAGTTATATAAATTTAACTGTGCTACGGCCATACTGTTTCGACCCCATATACGCGGGACCCCATATAAAAGGGCAGTGAGATGATGATGGGTTAGGGTAATATAATTTGTAGGGCGGGTGCAACCGCAGGGCACAGCTAGTCATACATATAAGAAGTACTGACGAGTACGGTACGTTCGGTTACGGGTACTTCTTATATCGCCGTTCTCTTTTAGTATATAGTATAGTAAATTTCACTATAGCTTAAATAAATTATCATCACCATCATCGCCATAAACGACAACTACTAGATGAAGGCTTTCCCCAAAGATCGCTTTTATTATTAGGTTTTTTTAAAGGAAAAATCAATCAAATGCATTGCTCCTCTACAATAAGATTTGATCGTAAATCATTCATAAAAAAAACTGACCACATACTTTAAAATTCAATACTACAATAATAAATCTGCAATGAAAATATATGGCCTCAGACTACATGTTTACTTTGCTACTTTTGTAGTAATAAAAGGATAACTACAAAAGGTAATAATCACAAAATGTTACAGCCATATTATACATATCCCAAAGGATATAAAATGACTCAGTAAGAATTATACATAATGTGTTGAGAGGACGCAAATTCGACTCCCCGTCGCTCTGAGTAAGTTGGTACAAAAAATACACTCTAGAACTCTTACCTATGACACTACTTTAACATTAGCCGCTTAGTTTTATTCCAATGTGTAGTATTCGCGTAAATAGAAGAAATCATTATTTGCCATTTATTATACTTTTAAGCACATTTTTTAAATCGATAAGATTAAGTAAGAAGTGTATCTGGCTTGTACCTTAAGGATGACAATTGAAGCAAAAAAAATCATAGTAGTACAGTAGACATAATTAAATAAATTTATTTATTTAAAAAAGTAATGATAAAGTCTGTACAAATACAATTGAGGTATGTAGGCAGTTACAAAATTATATATTGTCCTAGAATATGTTATAATAAATAGTAATAAAAATATATTTCTACTACGTTTACATTCTCACTAAATCAAATCAAAAATAAAAGATGAAATACCAATTATGTTCAACGATCAAAGAACCAATGTCTAGCTTAGGGATCTCAAAGCGCCATTGAAATTTATATCGACTGTCCTGCGCGCCCCTCTAACTCTCCCGCACCGCGAGGCTCCAGGCTATAGACGGTTGTTGACCCAGGAACAGCGCGAGGATACCTAGGTCACTAACTGCGATCGCCTCAATTTGCACGCAACACCCACTCCAGTCTCGTTTGCCATATACCTCGCTTTTACTTGTACTGGTAAACGAATAAGTATTTCTTAATTTACATGCCGTATACTCTCATACTCATACTCTCCCTGGATAATAAAATGTGCTCTCAGCTTTTATAAGCGTAACAAGGACCTAAAATGTATATCATCATTATTACCAATCCTTTTCGGTGCAAAGAGTAAAACGAACAAGCAAGCAGGCACCGAATGTTATGTTACAATCGTTAGCCACCAACATCCGAAGTGGCAGATACAGAATTGTTATTTGAAGGGGAAGGGGGCTTGACCTTGCTGAAGCCAACCCGATTGTAGCGTTTTATGTGATAGTAGTTAAATGCTAAAAGATAAAATTATAATGATAATTATCAAGTTCACTATAAAATTTGTAATGGAAGATTTCCGATGATTTTGAGGGGACTTAAGCCCGTTAGCTCCTCCTCCCCTGAATCCACCAACCAACGTTCATAGCATAAGAGTTCTCATTCACACGTGTTCACTTTTTAACCGACTTCAAAAAAAGGAGGTTATCAATTCAAAGGGTTTTTTTTATGTATGTGCATTGATTTTATTGTTCGACAGCTAGTGCTCGCCATTTGGTCCCATTTTTTTTAGTCAAGATCCGACCGGTCATTTTTGAGTTATTCTTAATAATACGTAATATGACAAAGCCGACTTTTACTTTCTTGGCTTACGTAGGCTAAACTATATGACTTACATTAAAATAATGTACAAAATATTTGTAGCCCTTTAAATAAGCTAAATAAAAGTCCGTGATGACATATATCTATCTTGTATGGTTGTCTCACAATAACCATTTTTTTCTTAGGAAACATTAATTAAAACGCATACGCCACTTACTACGCTATTATTCGTTTTCTATATGAATACTTATCCATTGAAATGTGTTAATTATCAAGATAATTTAATGTAGATAATAATTGCCCTATGAACTATATCATTCCGCCCAATAGTTTATAAGATATCAAGAGATTAAACTACAAAGTAAGTAAAAACTACGCGCAAGTGATTTTAAAAGCCGCGCAGTAGCGGGCTAGGCTCAGCGATGTGTTTAGTACTATATACTTTTGGTCGTTTTCTTGTATTACAGACACTAAAAAGACTTCAAACCTTTTAATAGGTATCACATATAAATAATAGTATTTTGTGAATATTAGGTTGTATTATGTAGGTATTAGGTTTGTATAAGAGGCGTATTTAATTAAATCTTTATTAAGTTATTTTGTACTTTTTAGTTTTTGAAGTCGGTTTTTTAAACGTAGTTTTTTTATTAATTACAAAATACATCATATTATATACGCCTTCGTGGTAAACAATTGTTTAGCGATAGTGAGCGTATAAATGACACAGGACAAAATTCGTTTTACAACAAGCGGACATTTTTAATGAATGTAAAATCACACGCGCACAATCAACACAAGTGCGGTCACTAATCTGCTGACAGATTGATGAAGCGCACTTGTCTGGCAATTTCATTGAAAGCAGTCGGACATAGTGCTAAATAGTTATAGCAATACTCACAAAAGTAGTGTTTTGCCCGCAGCAAGCTTAAACAGCTTAGCGGCCTTTGTATGTTCGTAGATTAAATAAAAATCAAAGTAAAATAATGAAGACAAGGCGAAGTTGGCCTCCAGAAAGCTTGGTGTGCTCAGTAGAGCGAAGCGGTATTTCTTTTCAGCCTACCGCCTACGACTGCATAAGGCGCAAGTTCGGCCTCACATGGATACTGCTCGCATCTCTGGGCTGGAGCTCCCTAATACCAGCTGTTCCATTTGGTCAACGACGGAGCTCTTACTGATCGGCTTGATCTTATGAACATTATTGCGAAGAGACGTCGCGTCTCTTTGCATTTTTAACCGCATGTACCACGGGGAGTGTCCCGATGAACTATTTGGAAAAATTCTATCATCGCTCAACACGTCCGAGATCCAACTACCACCCACACCATCTAGATTGTTGTGCTGTGGAATGTTTTGTCATTTGTGCGTCATTGTGTTTGTACGGTATTTCCAAACCAATACGACTTAGGGTCCTTAGAGTAGTGATCGTACTCCCTAATTAAAGGCTGGCAACGCGTCTGCAGTTCCTCTGGTGTTGCGGATGTTCATGGGCGTCGGTGATATATTATGCGACCTGCTGCTCGTTTGCCCCCCTATGATATTGGAAAAAAAGTATTTGCTTGTAATTGCTCTTATTTTCATAAATATTCTCAACTCAAAGCGTATATTCAGTTAATAGTTTTAAAAATAAAAGCGTAAAGGAAGAAAGTACATATATTATTGAAGTGCTTAATGAGTACAAAATGCAAGAGGAACGTAATGTTCGCGGCGGGTTGTCGGTGCCGGTGTAGCCTGCAGAGTGCGAGGTCTACACACGACGCCGCACGCACGACCTGCAGATGTGATATACAGATAAAATGTGCAATTCAATTAGACGAACCACTACAAAATATCATGCCATGGAAATTCTCGTGTTTGTGATGTGAATCTTATAGTAAAAGGTACGGAAACAGAAATATGAGGTCATGGGTTCGGTTCGGATCCCCAATGATTATATTGTCATGAAGCAGCTAGCTTAAGCTTATCGTTCCAATGAATGGTCGTAAATTATGTATCTGCACAATCCACTAACACTTTTTTTGAAGTGAAAACTTCTTTAGCCGCGTTAGACGATATTAGATAGGAGAAAATCATATAGGTTCGCGGAGGCGTAACATTATTTGAATTTGGAACAGTTTTGACCAACTTTTCATCATTTGTTTTTCTTGTGTTCAATTTTGAATTTTATTGTTAAAATGCAAGAGTTTTTTCTGTTATTTTTGATCTATTGTCGAGCCTTCACTTATTTTGAGTTTTCACTTCCGTCGGCAATACTTATAGACTGCCTGTGTCTTTTTAAATATGAATGGCAATGTAACTAAAGCGAGTTTTGGATCACTATGATAGTGTGTTAGTCGATTTTAGCAAATAACTATGTCATACACGTCTACACAAATTCTAAAGTTGAAATGAAAAAAAATTGTAAGATAATCAAATAATAAGATTCATAATAATTAATAAAAAATAATGGTGTTCATATTGCGATGAAGAGAACATTAAGATTATACGTCCGCATTATCGTTATTATAGGAATATTACTAAGTAAAACATTGTGGTGCGAACTTCGTAGCGCCACCCGCAATTATGCGCCATATACTGGCTACTGCAAATCAAATAATTACTCTAAAGCGCTAGGTGCGCCTATCGAGGAATCCTTTTATGTTGTGATGTGTTTATTAAAGTAGTGCGAGTAATTTCTGACGTTTAAAATACTTCGCACCACTCGCCGTTAGCAGGTTTGAGCACGAATTATATTAATCAAAGACTGAACATAAATTAAACAAGGGGAACAGGGGAACAAGGGGATGCACACATAAAGTATCTAATGTTGAGAGATAGTTAGTCAAAGTCATACTGAAATGTTATAATTGATAACTTTATATATTATTGCTTTATATAAATTAAGCTATATTAAAATAATCTTTGCATTAAAAAGTTACCATATACATATATTTCTTACTAATGATGTGTTGGGGGTCTTCAAGTAGAAACAGCAGGGGAGCAGCAGATGTAATGTTGTGCCATTTACTAAACGTAAGCCACATTAACTAAATGAGACGACATTACAATTACCAACAGACAACATAATTAATTGATGCATTCACTAACATGATTCACGTGCTGTACGTTTTACAAAATTGACCATATCAATCATTCTTACCGTGGGTTTCCACTGGCGTAGGATCGTGTCTTTCTATCTATTCTTTTTCTCTGAAAAAAACTGAGATGACAATATGTTTTATGTTAATGTTTTCGGCAATGGAAACCCATGGTTACTGGAGAAACTGGAGAAAAAATAATATTACACTGTATCTGTTTAATATAACGAAAATGAATTGGAACTTAAACAAGAATTAACATATTTTTGCACTTGTTGACGAGACCAATTCAAAGTACCAAATGCAGTTCAAGTTTCGAGAATAAAAAAATTGTACGTTCGCGGGACCCTCATTAGGAACTAAGTTCTTTGTGATATTTTTTCAACTTTCTAACGGGTTTTAAAATGTAGATTATTATTGGTTCTATTACTGCATGTTTATCACACCAAGTTTAGTACTCCTTTATTCAACTCTCTCTTTTTCTCTCTCTAATCTGAATATTTTGTAATTTTTAAATTAATAAATTTCAGAAAGCAACAGCTCGGCTGCGGATGCGGAGGCGGAGGCGGAGGCAGACGCCGACGCAGTTCAAACTACCACGCGTATAATAAACAAATTATATCATTATAGACAAGTAAACCTTGTTTTTAATGTTAGACTTACCACATGCTATCAAACATCTTCCTTATCTATCAGCTTTTACATTAATAAAAAAAACGTAGCGCATAATAAGTCTTACTGTCTTGTAAGTAGCGTAACATGACTACAATGTATAATTCGCGGTGATCATTTACTATATGTCTGCTCGAGTGTCACCTTGACTTACAAGAGCAATACATTTGAGTCGCACAGATTATAAATTTCCGACGGAGGTCGTTGTGTTGGTTATCGATAGAAATGCAATCTGTTCAGTGGGCACGGACCGCGTGTGGGCGATGCGTAAATGATATAGAATTTGACGCCTCCGCCCATCCGCGCATTAATACACGAGTTTTAATTTTATTGTCCGGTCCCAGTTCAACTGGTGGGCTTGGAAATTAATGCTTTCTAAATTTTATACATTTATATTATTCATATTAACCGAGCAACGAGCAAATAATTTGAAGTAGAAAAATATTCAGTATGTAAACATATTTAAAGAACGCGGTGGTAAACGTGTAACTATAGTACTTATAACCACAATTTCTGTCGAAAACACAATAGTAGTAAATCACAAATACTTATATTTTTAAATAACAAGTTTTCAAGATTTTTATTGCATATTTCTATTGCGCAAATGTAACATGTACAAACTAAGATTTCATAAAAATTGTCTCCATATGAGTACCAATGTACAAAAATGTGTTCTAATACATGTTTAGAATGCAATTACATTGATTTGTGTAGCTTTTAAAGAACAAATACTAAATCATTTTATACACTTTTTCATTTGTGTTTTCATAGACAGCAATTATGTCGTTACGTTACGTTGCGTTTATGTTATGACTAAAATGTAAGGACAGTTACATACAAGTCGACGCAGCGGAGGTAGGAAGCTACCACAAGATAGAGTGATGATCTGGTGAAAGTTATTGACAATTGATATGTCTGCGTAAATAAAATTTTAGATAGGTACTATTTACTTGTAGTAAAAGGAGAAACGAGCAGCGGGTCGTCTAATTTTAACTGATCACCATGAACATTCACAACATCCAAATGATCAGCATATGTATTGGCGCTATTTAAGTAGAGAATACGCTTCATAATTCACATACATATGATACATTATAAAATATATTTTAGTAATGCTCAAACATTATAACAATTCTCGAAACGGTCAGTTAATTAAACTGCCATTCAAAATTAATACTACCTGTCCGCGGACTGTCATAAAATACTCACACCGGCGCCCTTATGAAGTCTCTTGTTGCATTCCACTTGTAATTCCTTATTAATAAAACGGACGCATTGTGTCAGTGTTACCTTTCAGTTTAAATTATAAATTAAACATTTTGGTCGTACGATATGACATCGTGTAAGTATATGGCACTAAATGTTTTTCTAACCATTCTACTTTTGACAAAACTTTTATAGAAGCTGGCAAACCAACAAGCGGTCGTTAATGTCAACCTAGTGTCAAGCGGTCTAGAATATATAAAACGTTGCAGTGAAACTATAAAACTTAAAGTACTGAGATCCACATCCATTTCATGACACATTGTTTAGTAGATTTAACTTTTTTTCCTCATGTCTCACTGTCGTGTGATGTTTTGAAAGATACTCGTATGTGCAGCCCACTACAATTTCCATTGATCATCTTGGTCGATAACTCAAATACAATATTAGTTCCTGTACCATTAAACTTAATATTATTATTATTACCGGTTATTTTTTTAAACAAGAAATGATAATACCTTTTAATTCTGATTGTTAATACAGACAGGACTTTAGAACTTACTCTGATTTACACGTTTCATCTTTGAAATTTATGGTTGCATTTTATCACGTGCGTGAATCCGAGCCTACAACCATATATCTGCAGTAGAGAAGCTATGAGGGACGTCACTTTCTTTTTTTATAAGGTGCTTTACCACCCTTGCTTCTTTGGATACCTAATTGCGTTTCTCATTAGCATTGCCCTTCGAGAATATTTGCACATTGAATATCTATTCGTTTTGTAAAGTAAAAGGAAAAAGGGAGCAAACAGTTGATGTTAAGAGACGGTTGCGGTCTGTGGTCGATCACAAAAACCAGGTGGGTTGAAGATATTTTGCCAGCGTTTATGTTGGACAAAGGAAGGAATAAATGAGGAAAAGTAGAGGGAGTGGGATGGGAAGTAGAAGCGATAAGGTCGCCGATACTACTGTCATCAGAAGAATTAATTGTCGAACTACCATCAGCACGTAACTCCTGAGATTTAAAAGTACATTACTGTCAATGTAAATCAGTCCCGACCGAAAACGTAATTAGTTCATTTTGAGATACATTTCCCCCAATTGAAATCAGATAAAAACACAAATAAATGATTCCAGATACTTCGTCTTTCATTATGCCTACAAGACATGATGAAAGCCGAAGCAAATAGCGTCCTCCTAGTCCGCAGGGCGTCCTCTACAAAAGGACGGAAACCGAGCGTCTTGATGTCCTACAAAAAACGTTACATCCACTAATTAATAAACGCCGAGGTACTAATCATTCCTTATTTATCAAGTTTGTTTTCACATTGGTTTATATTACTTAAACAATATATAAACAATCTTAGTTTTGCATTACGGGCTACATACTCATTGATCTGGTTAATCCATATTTGGTTTATGGACTCACTTTGGTACAATTTATCATCGGCTGACTTTTATTAACTTTAATACTGTTCGTAATGGTTTCTAAATGTTAGTTCATACATAAATAGCTATGACGACGTCCGATCGCAAATTGCTTATAATAATTTAATAAACACATCAAGACATAAAAGCCCGGGCTCAGGCGAAACAGAAAAAGGCTACCGTGCCAGTAGCCGGCGCGAGTAATTATCTTCACAGTAGCTTTTGTATGATCAATAATTGTCGGTGGCACAGACCTCGTACGACGATGTCTTCAGGCTTACCTTCTCCACTATAATTAACGAACTGGGAACATGTACTTTGTGTAATCTGTTTATCACGCTAACATCAAATTTATTCAGTTTTTAATAAAACGTTTATGATTGTTTATTTAGTTCAGTTGTAATATGCACATATACGGGCTGCGATGGCGAATTAAATCCCAGTCCCACACACACACATACTGAGGACGGAGCCGGTACATATACCGGACTACACGTGAGTTAAGAAACCGTTATTTAATTAGTTTATTAAAAATGTCTCACGAAAATTTAAGTAGTTTTAATGATGTATGATCTTGGGGTCTATTTATGCCCAAAAATAAACATCTTTAGAGCGCTTATTATCACGTCCACGCAGGCCTTCCCTAAGGATCGAAACAAAGAACTGTTCTCACGTAGTCGACATTCGCAGACTGCACGCATGTCGTCGGGACATCATACTGCGAGCAATGTCGTTTGTTGCAGTTCTGATGGAATCTAGTAGAGATCCCAGCATATAGAATAAGCATAAAAATAACAAGATTGTTAGATTCATTTAAATATCTACAAACATAGAACACTATACTTTTCATAGCAACAGCACGTTTTGAATGTTAATATGGAGTAATGCAAGTTTCCTTACTATCATGTGAGGGCGGAACAAGATTATTTATATGTTAATCAAGTATATCCTACAGCGAGCAATATGACAATAAATTGAACTTAACTGCTTAAAGTTAAGGTGCATTTTCTATTAACAGGACTATGCAATCGTTCATAAGGTTATAAAATAAAAAGTCGATCAACCGGATGGCGCGTTACGCAAGAGTGGATATAAATAAAAAGTGGTTTCCCTTTCGAGCCGGTAGGAAGTTCAACAGCCGGCAGCAAACCGGAATAGGGTCCCACTGGACTTCGTAACCTTGTAATCTTTTCATTACGAAATATTAAAATATTTGCTCAGGCCATGATCCCGTTTACATGGTTAAATAGAAAGCCAGTACCGACTTTTTTCTAGACAGATGGGTGGAAAAAATTACGGAAACAAGTGTTTGTTGCATGGCATTATATTACATATTATTAAAGAAAATAGTTTCAAAAACTAAAGATCACGCTAAGTTCCATTACATATAGTATTCATTGTTATTTAATATAGATGGCGTTATTCTCTATCTTAAAATAATCGCAAATCTTAAAAATCCTGGCAAGAATAATGTTTAAAACCTATTTAAATAAATCGTTATCGATTCTTGATAGGTGTGCAACGTTTCAAATTAATCCGACGTTTTGAAGGGGTTCTAAATCACGTTCAAAGATTCCGTTACATGCAAACAAACAAACAAACACACATATACACACCGAGCTAATAAAAAAGTTAAAAACACCCAGGCCATGTCAAATTTTTACCCATTTTAAGTAGATTTTTATGGATCCTTTTGAACTTCATAAACCAATGAAGTGCTCTAGACATCTTTGTAGACAAGTCTCGAGTCATCTGATACATAGAGGACAGTAGGTGGTTTGTTGACAAAACTGAATAAAAAAAGTTGTTTAATACCATCGATGTCTCTACAGTTTCATTTACGACATCTGATAGCCAAGTTTATTGGGCATTGTATTTACGATGCGATACGAGATAGCTCGATACCGATACATAGATGTTCCTTACAATAATCAATTACCGCCGGCTACTACGCCGTGGTTTAAAATCGAACGACCGGACAATGTGGCGTCGCTTTTAATCCAACCTTATTTAATCTGTAAAAAAAGTTTAATTAGTAAGGATTTATTTGTAATCAAGAAGAACGCAGTTTTTACAACAACAATATAAAAGTAGTCCTTTTGATTACATTCAAAAATCGATTGGATTTAGAATACAATTTCTAAGTCGTCCAATTTCAATTTATGTCGTAACTTATTTCGGGTTCGAGCTCATTTAAAGAAATAAAGAAAGAGTGACGGGGATATAGCATGCTCCTGGCGCATTTAGCCCAGAGACTTTGTCAGATATATTTATTTAAAATCAATTTACAATATTTTACTAATTGATGCATGGATTTAGAAGGAAGAGAGTTGTGTCAGATTTGTACCAAATGGAAATCCATAATTTCGGCCTACCACGTTCGGTATATAGCTTTAGCTATAGCTTTTGACTATATTAGTAACACTGTTGCAGTAGCATTCAGAGTACAACTTTTCTCTGTCATAGCAAAACGCAGTCGGTGTAAAAAATAGTTTACTGTTAAACAAAATAATAGATTATTTTGTTACTACTGTGTTACTTTCAATACAACCAGTACTTAGAGTGGTAAATTTACAATCCCTTTTTATAAATACATAGTTCAAAATACACAACGCACGCAACATTCTACGATTTCGTGCTTAATATTCTATCGTTCTATGAAAACAGTTCATAGAAGATGTTGTGTTTAAGATATTTATGTAAACGATCATAAATACAAGCTTTGAATTATGCAGTAGATACTTATCTGAAACGCGGCAAGAAGTGCTTTCTCAAACTAACTTTTTGTTATGATACTATGACAGATTTACATAATTACAAAATGGCGGCCAAAACTTTGTGGCCATTTATGTAGATTATGGTATCTCTAACGCGACTCGAATTTTAGTAAAACTATTTATTGGTATTTATCAAGATGATACTCATTATGATGAAAATAAAATACGTCGTCTGAATTAATTAAGCTTAACAGTAAATTTAACTAAATTCAATAAGTTAGGGTTAAGTGATTCTTTTCATTAGAAGCCGCTCTCTAGATAATTCATTCTTGATGAATTACGTTATACGGCTGATTTAGACTATTAGTAGAATTGAAAACGATAGATGCCGAATAATAATAAAAAAATATAAAAAATAAACATTAGTTGTCGTCAGGTAGAGAGTTTTGCGAAATTTCTGAAACATTTTTCATTTTATTCGGCACTGTACTGTTTGAAGACATATATGTATTATACTCATGCACAAAAACGTGACCTGAGTTCGGAAATGTCATATCGGCTTTCTTGTACAGTTAACAAAACTTTTGTTTAAATAAATTATTGATGTTGCATTTCTGACATTTTGAGAAAAGCTAAAAAACATCATAACTTAAAAATGGTTCACTTTTGCGTAATGCATATGGAGGTTAACATTATCGCAAATAGACACCCAATCACCTCCTAACGGGAATACGTCGAATGACCAATAATCCTGTATAGATTTAAATGTTTTAAGACACAATACACTTATACTGGAATGTATTTTCATGGCGTGTGAAGGTATACAATCCAATACAGTACAATATTCGACTTAAATGGTCAACTTGAATTCTTGCGACAAACTAATCGAATGCGACAAAATAAAAGAAAAAAAATCCTCATAGTGTACTTAAAAAATATTTTTTTTTTATTTAAGTAAATCAATCGTTCTATAAACTTTTGGATTTTTTATATGTTATTATTTTTTCTGATGACTATTGTCTTATGAAGAAGT
>JWHW01033424.1:112185-136956 GCA_000931545.1 Papilio glaucus | reverse complement strand
TATAACATCGGTTTATATACAATAATATTGTGAGAACTTCCCAACAATGTTCTTAACTAAATCACTTATCGACTAATTACTAATACTTAGGAATTGGTAAATAAATCATTAGAAATTATTAGAGTTCGGCACAACAAGTGGTGACCTCGATCTTGAGTAACATCGGTTTGTATACAATAATATTGTGAGACTTCCAAACAATGTTCTTAACTAAATCACTTATCGAATAATTACTAATACTTAGGAATTGGTTAATAAATCATTAGAATTTATTAGAGTTCGGCACAACAAGTAGTGACCTCGATCTTGAGTAACATCGGTTTGTTTACAATAATATTATGAGACTTCCAAACAATGTTCTTAACTAAATCACTTATCGACTAATTACTTATACTTAGGAATTTAATATGATGTATAGAGTTATGCATAAGATCTTATAATATGTAAAAGGACAGTGGGTGGGCATTATATAACAGCCGGCTCGACCGGTGAAATAACACGACCTCACAGAAGACACGCGTGAAGTAGAAGTATTCTTCTCGAGG
Organism: Papilio glaucus; assembly: GCA_000931545.1. NCBI lineage: Eukaryota > Metazoa > Arthropoda > Insecta > Lepidoptera > Papilionidae > Papilio > Papilio glaucus. Next base: position 136,411 of record JWHW01033424.1, on the reverse strand, counting down.
ATTTGAAAGGCGAGGGTATGAATAGGAAAACGAAATATGCCTTTTCCAGTTCATCTACTGCTCTGTCCATTAAAAGGAACTCTGCAACTGCAACTCATTAGCCTGTTGCAGATGCCTATGGGTAGCGGATTGCATATCAGATAACCCGTTACCTACTCCCATAAAAAAACAGCTTATTCCGTTTCGAGGTGTCCCTAATTTGAATAAACTATAATTAACGTTAACATTAGTTATTTGCTGTCCGAGTGTCAGTTATATATTTATAAATGTTTTATGTATTCAAACAGCAGATATATTAGGGGCACACGTTTTATAGAGTGCGAGCGGCACAATAAAAGCAATATATTGTTCGCAGCGACGCATCGCCGGTATTTATTCAACCGCCCCGCTTTGCTCTGATTCATTTACGGGATCAGATAGCCGAGTTTATTGGGCATTGTACGAGTGTATGTATGTATCCGAACCGATACGCGATTAGCCGATACCGATGTATCGATGTTCGCTTCGCAAATCAACGTTGACGCTCTGTCGTTGTAGTAAGTGTTAATTTATTTATTGTATTATTTTATCGTGTAACCAATGATATTTTACAATATAGGTATGTCGTACAAAATCATCGATCAACAGTGTCCCAAAGATAGTGACACCATTGCCAGCAAAATTCACACATGTCAAATGTTGTAAAATAAGCGTAAATGTAAATACATGACGTAAGCAACAGAAAAAGCGTCCTAATTAGGACACTTTCGAGTCTTCGCTTTTCGACCGCTAATGTCATATCGTCTGTTACTTTTTGTATTATAATATCATTGCGTGTAACCGAATCTTAATACTGAACGAAACAAAACTTGTGAACTTATCACGTGACACGTCGCATGGAGCATGAGTCCTTGATCGAGCTGACCAGGTCCCAAGTCAGACACCACGGATATCCCTAATGTGGTAAGACAACAGAGAACTATTAAAATGATAGATTCATGCAGCGCTAGAAACTGATAGATTAAACTAAAATGCACGGCGGGTGAACCCGCGGGGCACAGCTAGTATAATATATTTATTCCATTCTCTTTACTTGATTAAAGATGATAACACATTTTCTATATTCAGACTATTTCTTATTGTTTACAGAGGCGTACCCACCAAAAAAAGTGGTAAAGTAATTATATTTATGTATGCTACTATTCAACTAGTAACCCACTCCAGCTTCGCTCGGGCAGATTCAAATAAAAAAGTCAGAAGTGAAATAACATAGAAGAGCTTTTTCATTGGTAAAGGAATTTTTAAAATCGATTAAGTAGTTTTTAAGTTATGAACACAAACAAACCATCAAATTATTTCTCTTTATAGGTAATATAAAGATGAGTAAAAGGACATAATCCTCTAAGGAAGAGATATAGATAGCGGTTTATTTGCTAAGCACCAGCTATTTATGTAAGTAATAAACGCAAGCAGACAGGAGTTCCGGGTTTGCTCCGTCGTTAGTGTTCCAGCCCACGCGAAATAAGGCTTGTACACACAGCTTTGGCGTTGGTTAAGAATATGGTGAGCGCAAGAATTTTATAAAAGACTAACACCCGCCTACGACTTCTGCAAAAGCTTGGGAAGGAAATGATATCTCCACACATTTCACCGACAACAAGAGACGGAAGACTGACACCGGGAATACTGAATGTTTAATTATACTTCTAATTTTTATGGGCTCTCGATATTTCCCCGGTCGAACCAACAAAAATACAGTTTTTTTTGTATTTTTTGTTGTTTTGAAACATTTTTTTACAATATTACACTTGAATCATTAATAGACTTAAGAGGCATCTTGTCCTTTTTTAGTATTTTCAAAGAAACTAGTTCCCACTACCGACAGATGTTATAAAAAGTTCAGTGTGACAGCAATCAGTACTCAAGTGGTGTGACGAAGCGCGACTCGAAACTCATTGCAGGCAGCGGCGTCCCGGCAGCGCCGCGGGACGCCGGGGTAAAAGCCTGTCATTAAACCCTTTTTATGACGCATCGGTATTACCTTCGGGCAATTCATTATTCCAAAGTCATATTCCTTCCGAGTCACGTGACACAATTTATGTTTACACTTGAGTGGTAATAACCTCTTTTGGCTTGCGTCTACATCACCGTACGGAAACGGTTTTTTTAACCTTTGCTTTATTAAGCAATGACGATCGTGACCCACTGTGAGTTGCGAGCATCAATATATAGATAGGCAGAATTTTGCAGGTTTTGCATTTGTCACGGTCCGTACACACTTTTCTTTTGTTCTTCGTAATATGTATTAGCAATTGGTAAAAAAATAACGCTCGCTGTGATATGATTTTATCAGTCGTTTTTAATTTCACTCCTACGAATATCACCAGTTCGTATACGGTCATAGCGCATGCGCTAACAATACTATACGTATACGTCAGGTACATACAGCGCTACATCGACCACGTCGGACGAGGCGTCAGTTGGAAGCAGGCGAGAGCTCGGGATGCTCTCGTCTGCTTCCAACACTTAAAACTATCAGTGTTCTTTATTCTACATTGTAGTGAATGTGTGTATAGTAATATTTTTTATTTATGATAAATATTTAACTAGCTAATATGCAGACATTGTCCGGTATAAATTTTATTATATTAGATTTTGATTGTTTATATATATAAATGTGTTATTAAGAATTTCAAAAATTGTGAAATTTTCAGGATCATTGCTAATAACGGTTCTATTTTTTTAACTTTTCCAGGACTGTGGTGAATAAAATTCAATTTTTAAGTAATATTATATAATTTCATCAAAATAATTAGATGTACCGTCATTGTTAGCGTTTCTGAAGGTAAAATACTATTTACCAACTCATAGCATATGTGTTCGCTTTCAGATCAACAATTCAACACCATCCAACTTTAATTCAACATTCCAATGCTATTAAAATCTGCAATGAATTGTATATACGTTAAATCAGTCATCATTTGTGAAATATCGTTTAATCTCATTTTAAGATACAATCGATAAATGTGATTATGTATGACATTTGAAAGAGTAACGAGAAATATAAAGTTTAATGCAACAAGCGAAGATAATTTGACAAGAGCTGCGTTTACCGTCTACTTTCATTACAACCGGCCGTTAATCCTGACTGGCAGCCCAATTACGTTCGTCTCCTGCATGAAGCACAGATAGTTTTATTTCAGGCATTTACTTTATCATAAATGTCAATTATTTTAATTAAAATATGGCAACTCAAGTTAGCACTACGTTCAAAAATTGTCGGCGAAAGTGTATAATCGATGTAAAATTTCTTAACTTAGATTTCTTAGAAATATCGTTCAAGTTTTTTTTAACTGTTCTAAAAACTGCTATTGTTTCACCAAAAATAAAAGAAATGCACTGTAGACATAAAATATTATGTAGATATTTATTATACTCATGACTGTTATATTTTGTGTTGTTATTACTGGTATAATTACTCTAATAGTTCTAAAAATAACAAGGGTAGCTTATCTAGTGGCATTAGTCATTGCCCAAATGAATTAACCGATAAAGTGTAAACAAAGTCATAACATACCTTGTTGATAGCATCACACTGTTCCTAAGTTTTAACATTAAAAAAGAAAGTTTCGTAAACATAACATCCTTATTTCGAACGCCATAGACTCGCCAGACTCACTCGCCATTGCCAGAGTGTTTAGAATCGATTCTCGACTGTTCGAATACATTAAATACTTGACCGTCGTATTGAGTTGCCTTATTAACCGCAATGTGACAAGCTTCATTTGTCTACTTACATGCGTACTTCGTTTTTACTAATCTCTCAAATTGTTTTATTGCCGACCATAGATATACGTTCATATTACTCCCAAACGATATCCACTCCCACGCCTTAATATTAGAAATGCTAGTGTGAGTTTATTTGTTACCTTTTATTATTCCGAACAAAAAACTGTTCCCGAGGTATGTAAAATATGTTTTACAATATCGGTTGCCATGGTAATGTTTCATGTTTCGACAATAACAACTTGATATAATTCGAAGTTATTACACGCCGAATCATCTCCAAAATTTCGAGGGGTAGAAAATGAGAAGCGAATGCGTGCGAAGCCGTGGGCAAGAGTTTGTATAATTACATTATGGATACAGATTTAACACTTACATTACTTTTGATAATTAATGGCAGTTGACAAATCATAGGAACGATATGGACGATTAAATTTTACAAAATAGTACGAAATTATCGTTGACCAACTAAAACCTCAATAGATTTCTCGATTCTCGTTCATTTATCAAATCGCCGCTTTAATACAAAATACAGAAAATATAAATTACAAAATAAAACATTTATATTATAAGTGAATATTTCGTGACAAAATATTATACTTGTCTATATTGTTATTAGCAAATGCACTTACGCTTTCATATGACTCGTCCATTATTGACGAATGAATAATGACCGGCGCTAGGATCATCCCGCAGCGGGCCGCCCGCCGATGTCAATCAGCAGCCCAGGCCGCTCTGTAGATGCCGACGATTGCATATCACGAGACCAGTTTCTATTGCTCTGTCACGCTCAATGTAAAACAAGGATACTAATGAAGTGACCAGCTCTAATCTTACTATAGAACTGCTCGGCATTCTAAGATACTGCTGACAGTCAGTCAGCTTTAAAGACTTAATTAATAATAATAAATAAACAAGCAAAGAACTTCATTTATAATGAGATTAACTAATAATATACAAAAAAGAAAGGATAATTCTTTATAACTTTTAGTGGAAGTCAGAGTTCATGTCGAGTTAAGATATTGATGTCTGATATTGTGTTTAATATTTGTCTTAAGGTCTGGCCAGACTCTTTTGAATCGGAATACGCACATTTCCTGTCACTTTTTAATAATGTGTAATGCGTTTGGTGTAAAGTGCATAGTGATTGCTAACTATCTACTCCGATGACTACAAGACGAGAGAAGATAGTTATTTATTTTATTATTTATATTTTATGTTTAACTACCTGTTCGCGTGCGGCGTCTGAATTTTAGTACTTCACTTTAATATGTAATAAAATATAGCCTTTATAACTTCTGAATAATGTACTTTTCTAACGGTGGAAGAATAATAAAATTGGTTTTCTAGCTTTCGAGTTTATCTGTCACCGTCAAATTGTAAACACGTTCAGTTTATATTAGCCATATTACATGGCACTACTGCTTTTTTAATGGAAGAAGGTGGTCACAAGTCACCTGATGTTAAGTGACAGCTGTCGTTGCGTTTCCTACCTTTAATGGACAGAGGAGGTGATGGACAGGAACTAGGATCTTTCCTTTTCCCAATTTGTCTCCTCCCTGTCTAATCCTCTAGGCCTTCCCATCCTATCCTCATGAAAGAACGGGAATGGAAAAGGACTGAAATTGAGCCTCTGGCACCCCACTCATCGGACGAAATGCAGAAGCATACTTCTATTTCACACCTGTCTTCTGGTGGTATTTCACCGATCGAGCCGGCCCATGCAACAGATGTTGTTGCCGCTGGCTCTACCACTTTAAAAAAAAATCGGACTTGCTCAGCAAAAGCTCATGCGCTTCTACGTTATACTGACTAGGACTTCTGGGTGTCTCATGATAGGTTAAGATAGTTGTCAAGTTCCTTCGTCAATCACATGGCGCGATTCCTTACGCCAGATAGATAGGAAAGTGTATAAGTGTGTCTACATTAATGCTTAAATAAATAATTTAGTTTTTAAAAAAGGGTTTTCCTGTTCCCCAATTTTGACTTCATACTATTTACACTTAATATGTGTCATATTATTTATACTTAATATGTGTAGAAACAATAACAATTCCAGACAAGCTTGTTGCTAATGTTATAAATGTATTATAATCATCACTGTTGGTCAGTTGAAATAAAAAATAAATCATCATTAAAGAAAGTTTATACAACGTAAAGTAAACGCTGCCCAAATTTTAAATTGACTCGAGATCTATTTTAAATAAAAGCCGGTTTGAATTTCATCTCGATTATCATGACCGAAACATTCATCAACATCAAATTATAAGGCTATCATGTCTTGTGTAATCAAGTGTTTATAATAGAAGAGGAAAAATGATTATTATTTCTTTTATGATCTTTGAATAATTTTGGGGCTTTTTGTATCGAAACTTTTACGTAACTATTAGCCGCTTCATAAATAAATTCCTTTTATAGCCTATTTGGGTCAGTAACAAATTTGGTTTTTTTGTTTATGTTCGTACTTTTTACTTACTGTCATTAATTTTTTGGTAATGGTCATTGCCTTGTATTTTTTAAAAAGCGCATTCCTTTTTAAAATTGAACCAAAGTTGTTTGCAACGGGAAAAGTAAAAAGGGCAGATACGAATCCATGGTGAATTTTAAAAACCGAAGTCAATTAGATAACGGTCAGTCAAATATAATTTGTCGATGTCATTAAACGTGAAATTGAATCACGGCTATATTTACCAATATTATAAAGCATTGACTGTTCGTTAATCCCGCAGAAACGCAAAAAGTACTGAACCGATTTTAAAAAATTTTCACCAATAAGAAGCACTTCTCTCAGCAAGTAACCTAAGCTATAAATTCTTATACATTTATTATTTGTCTATCTATCTACCAGAATGTATTTGGGATTGATTGCTAGTTTATAATAAATTAGTTTGTAGTTACAACAGTTCAGATCGGAAATATAGGAAAACGAATTATGAAGAACCATGTAAAAAGCACATGATAAATGGAGAAAGAAGTTTTTTTTTTCAATAAAAAGCAACGAGCACTCTTGGCAAACCTAGTGTTACTGGAATGCTGCTAGCGAATGCCTAGCTATAAGTATTCGCAAAAGAGTTACTGAGATTGCGAACTTAGTCCGTTTATAATTGGATTAGGTATTTTATTAACTATCGCCAAATTATGAACTGAACGAATCATTGAAGATTTGATGTATCTATGTCATGTCAAACACACCACTTTTTCTTTCTAAAACAAATAATTTTTTTCTTTGATAAACATACTTTTAGGATATTATTTGTATATACACTATCAAGTCCAACCTAACGAGCTTTAATAAGACCTAACCAATCTTAAATTATCTTCCAATAAAGCTGAAACTTTAGTTCATTAAGCAAGTAAAATTTAACTCAGACAATTTATAAACAGTTGAAAAAGACTGAGAACAAAATCTCGTTACAATTTAGAACACAGTCACAATCTATATTTAACTACTCGAGCTAATAAGTCTGCTCTGCATCCTAATAGTATAACGCCGAGGGCGGATAAATCGTAAAACTTATTGAGAAAACACCGCTGCTATAAAAAACCTAGACTGTATCCAAAACTCGTTAAAAATAATTAACATAATGCATAAAGCAATTAGAAATGATTACAGTAATAAAATCATACGAATGCCGATTTTATACTATGATATAACGGTAATCTTCCTAGAATGCCTTAACTTATTCTATGCAATCATATAATTGTAAAGTTGCTTCGCACAATATAATATGAGAGTTTTTAGCGAAGCTGATAAGACATTTCATTTAGTAATTAATTTCCTACATTGTATGAGGACAAATCATATCAGAGTTTGCCCTTACTTTATGAGCATGACGAAACGCAATCAGTACAAAACTCACATTGCTAAACCAGGACACAAGTATAATTGCAATTTTCGATATTGGGACCTAAAAACCTGCACATTATAAAATTATGCCTTAGTTTGATGTAAGCGTAACATTTTAATTCAACGCCATCATGTGGCGTGCGTTAAAACTATTACAAAAGCAAAATCGGTGCAGCCACGCGAGATGCTACGACCAAGGGAAATAGGGATTCATTTTATATGCATAAGGTTTTCTTACTTATTTTCCTATTATTTAATTTACAAATAAAAAAATGATTTTTTTATCATCAAATTAAGAAAAATCATACAAAAACACACTTCTGGCGATGATCTTGCACATTTTTACTAACACAACGCGTTCAATGTATTGATCGAACGAAAGTAAAGAAATTTAAAATAACAATTTAAGTTGAAACAAAATGACAACGATAAAAAGGGCAGTACGTTATAACATAAAATAATATTCTTAACATAACACGATTTTTTCCAACTGCGTATTTAAAAAAATCATATCATAGTAAGGGACTATCGTCGGGTAAGCGTTGATATTCCAATATAAATACAAGTATAACTTAAGTTTTTATATGAAATTGAATTGTTTATAAACTAAACTAATACTTATTTTAATCCTGTCACAGGTCCCATGGTGTAATGGTTAGCACTCTGGACTCTGAATCCAGCGATCCGAGTTCAAATCTCGGTGGGACCTTGCTTTTTGCAGATATTTACAGCTTTTTTTAATACTAGGTTTGAAGCCTTTTCGTAGCATGTACATATAAAATATTAATTTGATTAAAAATGTGTTGTTTGATTATATAAATGGACTTAAAAAACGAGGAACTTGTGACTAAAATTATGAAAGCTAGGCTTCGGTGGTTCTGGAACGTTGAGAGAATTAATGTAAGAAGATTAACATGAAAAATGTATGTTACGACAGTGCTAACTTATATATATCATATAGAATATAGATGTGCCAGGACCTTGCCAAATTTAAAATCAAAGTTGATTCGAGCATAGTTAAGATTTACAATTTGATCCGATAGAAAACATTTTTTAATCATTTAATTACTTGTTTTAGTTCGCACCATTCAAAGCGGCAGTTGTATATAGTAGTTTTGGTAAGTTATAAATTACAAAATTATTAACTGCTGTGACAGACGGACATGACGAAATTATAAAGGTTCCGTTTTTGTTATTTTTAGCTATTATCCTAAAAAGAAAAAGTATTTAATTCTGTTTTATGATCCCTTCTAACGAATATCTACCTCTCTTTTCAAATCGGTTCGAGATCGAGTGTCTCCGCTCCCTGTGAACGGCCAGACTTTTTTATCATTCAACATAATTTTTACTTGCCATTTATTTTATTTATAAGTTTACTTACGTATTTTTAGTACTGACATTGTAAGAAATAACCGGCCAATTGTTGTTTTATTACTGTCTATGTTTCACTGTCGCACAAATTTAACAACCGACGATAAAAAAAAATAACTGACCATTTTTTTCAACTGATCAAATAAACCTCTTGAATGTTTAAATAACAGTTTAAAAAATGTGTTCCCGTTTTAGTTCATCATTGATTATCAAGTTCACAATGGGATCAAAGGAAAGCGCTGTATCGCAATTCAGCTTTAACTGGGCTCGCTAGATGGCACTTTGAACGGTTCCTATTTTTATTTTGCTACTCGCGTCGTGTCGTACTGTTATTACATTAAAATTGTTTTATTTTTCTTTATTAGTATATTTATTTAATATATATTTCGTCTGTGAGTGCGTATGTGACTGAAGTCCTCTGAAACGGCTTGACCGATTTTGATGAAATTTTGTTTGAATGGGATCCCGTCCTAACATAGACTCACAATTGGACCCAGTAGATGGCGGTGCCATCGACTTCTACATTTCTATTTTATTTCATGAGGAATGAAACAACACGAATAACGTAAAAACGTTAGCTGAAGCCACAAACAGCAAGCAAGCCAACGTTCATGCGAGACAAAATCTGCTGGGTCCGCTAGATTATTATGTAATGTTCAAGTGTACCTAAGTAAACTCGATACGGATAGCGAACGCAACGCCTATCCTGTATAGTTCAATAAGATAACTTTTATGATAGGTAGTGTGTAGTAATTGCTTCATTGGTAAAAAGATACTGCACCTTTAGTCATGTTGATCTAAATAACTATTGTAATAGACAGTGGATACAGACATCTAACAGTTTTGTTTTATTTCTGACTTCTGACCAGTATAATTTTTTTTTATTACTAGCAATTGTGGAAATAAATAATTAAAATTCTTGGAACTATTCTGACTAAGCTTAAGTTTATGCTATGCTTATGAGATAGTTCACAATAGTCGAATAACCGATTCCGACGACGACTTCATATTTCCCAGGCCGTGTATACATTTAACCTATTAAGACTATTGGCTATTCCTGCATACTAAATTATTTATTTTCACTGTATTCATGTTTATGTTGCATTATTATTTTGCTCTGTCGTTCAAGGTACATGAAAATTTAAAAAGACTTAGGTTTTTATTATTTCACATTTCCGGTTAGGTATGAATAACGTAAGCGTCCCCGAATCGGTTTTGGGTTGGACCTATCGTGGTGTGTTAGTGGAGTTGCCCTTGCTACGTGTTTTTGCGCCTTTAAACTACATACTACAACCCCATAAATTATCTACCTCAGTTACAGTTTTATATCCGAACCACGCGTGAGTAAAGCCGTTTTAATTAGTGTTAAAATATGTCTCACGAAAGTTTAAATAATTTTATCCAAATATAGAAAAAACTTATTTCTTTGAAGCACTAGATTTGTTTCAATATTTTTTTATTGTAGTTTACGTATTTCTGGTATTTTTGTGTACGTTATAATAAAACCCTTAACTTTATAAAATTAAAAGCTGAGCTGCGCGGTTTCACCCGCCGAGCAATTTAACTTAACCGACGATGTTCTGGCCCAAGCTGAACCTCATTGAATATGATTGATGATATAGATCAAAGCCCAACTTGCATTGGATTATTAATATTTCTGCATACAAACTTTCATCCCCTACTTTAGACCTTTAGTGGATGAATTTAGAAAAATCCTTTCTTAGTGCTCGCCTGCGTAATAATAGAATTATATCTGTGCAAAATTATAAATCTCTAGGCCCAACAGTTTGGGCTGTGCGTTGATATATCAGTCAGTCAGTTTTATTTTACGTATATAGAAAGAAGATAGATAACATTGGACGTGTCGCATTTTAAGGGGTATAAATTCAATAATAACAATTCAGTTAAAGTGAAGATTCCTTTTCTATCATTAATACCAGCCAAACTTTTAAATTTTGTTTTGTTTTTCAAAAATTACATCTAGGTATTTTCGTGACTTTTTTTTACGATTAGTAACTATCGCTCAACACGACAGATTCCATGAACACCACCTTGATTGTTGGCATTCCGTCACCGCGCTTCAGAAAGGCTTAATTCCATGACAGCAAATTTTAAAACAAATGGAATCTGAATTAGATCGACGATATAAACCATATCTTGCATTTGTAACACGTATTTATTCTCTTGTCTAAGTCGATCGATATCAAGTTTTGCGTTGTTTATTTCGATTTTACGACAAGTTTCTCAAAACTTCAACATTCAACCGTTACCTTGACAACAGTTGTACCTAAAACAAAACAAACAGAAGTTATTACTCTGTATTAAAATACATCATTTTTAATAACATCAAATAATTCGAAATCGTACGTTACTGAACGTCGTATTCATAGTTTAAATTAAATTAATAAATAAAGTGGTTAAGTGAATTTGTGTCATGCATCACAACAAATTAAAGATTATTATGATTGGCCCATGTGACGTATGTATTTCTTATAATATCATGGAAGCTAGCACTTGAGCACAATCTCATCTGATTGTACATACTACCCCATAGTAGATAGGGATAAGAAATTTATAACCTCAACTGTTATTCGATTAATACCTAGATATGTACAATGATAAATCACAAGTGGGTTGCCGAGCTAAATCTGGGGCCATATAATCTAGGTCCTGATAAAATAACAGATGAGGGTATATATTTCTTATGTCGTATTTCAGACCATTAGTCTGTTCACTCATCTATCCAGGGTGACTTTGATTATGGATAATTAAAAACACAATTTTGGTTAAGCTTCTGGCAATCAATTCTTGTCTGACTAAACAGTTAGAAATGGAAATCACAAAGGTTACAAGTGGTTTTTTTTTTAATTTCAGAGTGGAAAAACATTAATATCAAACTTTTTGTCTGAATCAGTGAATATCGAAGAAGTCGATGTAACAAGGCCAACTCAGGGAGTCAGAATAGTTGAATTTGAACTTTCCAACTTAGTTGTTAGTGGCAAAAGTTACAACGTGGATATTGAGCTGTGGGATTCCAGTGGTGACCATAGGCGAGTAGTGTCTAAGTATTATATTTGATTTTCTGAAATATTGTCGATCCAACACATCGTATCTGCAGTTCCTCTGGTGTGTGGATGTTTATGGTCGTCGGTGCTCACTGAAGATCTGCTCGTTTGCTCCCTTATCCAAAAATAAATGAATATCGATCATGTTGTCATGAAGAAGCAAGACCGGCAACATACACTTTTTTCAAACAGATAATTTTTCGGAAAACATGTGTAAACCATATATGTATCTAAACGTGTTTCGAAAAAAATTGGATGTCACAAACACAACAAATGTTGGATGTTTACATCTATATAATCAATTACAAGATTTCGTATATAAATCTTCTGTATTATGTAATGGAGTCTGTTAAATAATTCGGTGTTATAATTTATATAAAAACTACCTACTATAATTGTTAAATAAGGACTTGTCTGGCTAAGATAAGACATATTCTTTCTTTGTTTTTAAGGTTTGAATCATGCTGGCCAGCGCTTCGAGCTGGAGTTCATGGTGTGATTTTGGTATGCTCGTCGAACACTATCAACACTGCTGGAAGAGAAATGGAACTCCTTTACAATTATTTCGTTTCACAGCCGAAGTTGTCTGCCAAGCAATGTGTTCTCTTTTACAATAACGCTCAAGATCCTGAGGATATGGATTCTTTAAATTTATGTACGATTACAAAATTTTAAATTGTAATATATTACAATTTTCATGGCCAGTAAAAGAAATTTTGAAACGTTTAGATTTTTGTACTAACTCGTTTTTTATTTCTTTCAGCGCCGACGTTTTCCAAAGTGTCCCAGGTCACTGTGAACATGAAGTCAGGAGGAAACCGTTTAAAAATTGATTTTTCTAACTACATTGTCTCAGTTTTGCAAACGCTAAATAAAGATAATCAATTATAGGTAGTTCATTCTTTATCTGTATTTAATTTTCTTACCATCGCAAATACTTACCAATTATTTCGACATACGGTTATACTGAAAAACATCCATATCATAAAGATTTGTACCTAGAGCTGCATAGTGATTTGCATAAAAATATTTATATACATTTTTCATATTACCTAAAGTAATGCGACCACATCTGCAATGTACAAATGTCTTTATTTTATATAAACAGTACGAGGTTTAAAATTAACACAGTGTGTTATGTAAACATAAATTTATTTTAATTAAAGTTCGGTTTGCTATATAACTATTCTTACAACAATAACCTATAATGTATAGGTGCCTTGAGGTAAATTTCATAAATCTTTTAACAAAATTATTATTTGTATTGCTTTTTCTTGATAGGTAATATAGAATAGTCTACCGGTCAACGACTGTACAAAAACCTAAGGATGTTCTAAGTTCCTACGAGAAGAGTTTATTGCTAAAACATTATTACATTGTATATAGAACGTGACCAAAAATCGTGCCGGTACGCGTAATATAGAAAAATCAACATGTACTCAGTCTTAAAACATTTGGCTTGTATATGAGTACGTGTTGAAGCAGTTCAAACCAACATTTTTACTGAACATAATTTAATATAAAAAATTATGATTTACCAATTCAACTTAATTGAAATCATACATATATATACTGACACTTGGACCTTGTACACATAAACTTCTTAGTCTAATTATAATAAATCATAAAACAAGTCTATTCATTTCTAATAATTATCACCTTGATCACATCTTGTATCGTGTGGAAGGGTTGCTATATTTATAACAATAATTTAATTACAATTATCACTATGCAAAGAGTATAATATGTACATTACCTAATGCCTATCATTTTTCCAATTACCCCTATCATTAAATTTTTTCCGGTCCCGATGGCCCCGGCCGGAGCCCCCTCGATTCCATCGGTCGTTTCCTCTTCCGCGATGACCTCCTCTGCTTGGAAATCTCTGGAAATTCTGATCTCCATCCATATAATTAAAATCGTTACCCGGAGGAGGACCATTGAAGGACATGTTCCCGTAGTTATTCGGACCACCAAAATTATTGTTATTAAAATTGTGAGGAATATTAGGAGCAATGCCGAGCAGCCCCGGCGTTGGACCTCCTCGGGGATCCGATAGTGACTGATTAAAGTTATGCATATGACCTACGTTCAAATTGTTCATATTGGAGACAGCTCCCATACTCATAGGCATCATATTCATATTCGCTTCCATCCCACTTGTCGCGTTCATATTGAACGGCATGCTACTTTGACTAAAATTAATAGGCGTTTTTAATAAGGCCTCCTTCGGCTTTGGCAAATACGAATACTCACCATTCTCCCCTAAAGATACACCTAAATGCGTGAAAATGTTACATAAAACTGTATTACTTTGTATATTGGAAAGATCTAACTTTTTACCCGAAGACTTCTCTTGCTGATACTGTTTTATCATTTGGGTTACAGGTACCAAATGTTGATTCACGAATATTTTCTGAGTGGAGCTCAATTCTTTGTACCAATTGGAGTTCTGTAGTATGGCTTGTAAGTCTAAGGCATTTAATTTCTGGTCTTGCATAATTTCAGGTTCTTTCAGTTTTCGTCGAGGGTCGACCCGCGGTGCTGTACTTGTCACTTTTGGAGGCTTCTCGCTGTCACTGTTGGATTCGTCCACCGACAGTCGAAACACTTTCCGTAACCTCGGATCCTGTAGAGCTTGTGATTTAGCAGTACTATTTCTAATATCCGTATAATCGGGTCGGGGTATGTCAATAGGTACAAGCTTATATAAAATTGGCGGATGGCTATTTATAGAACCATTTATTTCGGATGCCGGTGTGTAATTCGGTATTGCTTTAAAAGGTAATCCTAATCGAAAATCTATGTCACCACCGGCGCTTTGTCTTAAATCAGTGTCACCAAAAGACGGCGCCTTGTAATCGGCTTGACGTAAATCGACATCAGTTCTACGACGTCCATCTGTGGGTTCGCCATCTACACATTCATAAATCGACACGCGTGTAGTCTTCTTAGTCGTCTTGCTAGAATCGCTTACTCTATCCGGGGAACGCCTCGACCTAGGATCCCGTGATATCCGAGTTTCGGGCGCTTCTGAGGTACTTTTTGAATTTTCTTGTGTATTGTTTTTCATTGTATTAAGCAATTTGGTGACCTCCTCACTTATATCGATTTTTGACAAGTCTCCCAGTCTGCTCAACACGGTCGATGGTTCTATAATATGTGGTGCGGGCGGTGACATTAAAGATTTTGAAGGTGACGTGGTTGGTGACTTCCTCTTGCTCCCTTTTTCTTCATCACTTGAATACCACTTTTCATCGATCAAAAGATTGTTGTCCTCGTCATCAGTTGTTGAGCGACGCTGACGCTTTTCGGTGTTTTTAAAGAGTGGTTCTGGTTGAAGAAATCTTATGTCCGTATCACACTCTCCTTGCCTTGGCTTATCTTCAATTTTAGTATGCCGCGTTCTTGGATCGTCATTTGCAAAAGGAAGCACTCTGTGGTCGACGTCTTTCGACTCGATCGGAAGGACTGGCTTCTCGTTTTCAAAGGATTCATTTGAGATATCAATGTTTTCCTTATCCTTCAAAGCAAACTTTAGGGCATCCTTGGTGTACTGGTCTATATCAATCATATCCTTATTTAGCTGCGTGCTTTTCCCTTCAGTCGTATCGGCGGGTTCCTCGACTTTAGGAAGAGATACACTAGGCTGGAAGCGCATATCAATATCCTGCCCGGGCAATTCCGATGAAATTGGTACATTGTTTGAAACTTGAACTACAGGCGGCACTCTTAAGTCCATATCTTGGGCACCGGCAGTTTGTCCTACAAATGCTTGCGCCTGTTGATCGACATTATTGATTAAACCTAACTTCTGTATGCTCATTGTATTTAATTGTATTTCAGTTATTTGTTTTAGGGATATACCAATACTATTTAACTGTAACACAGTTAACTGGCCTAGTTGGTCTAAATTTTCAATACCCATTTTGGTAAGATCTGAAATTTGTTTAGGTGTTAATACTCCTGTTAAATTTTTAATATTAAGAATGTTACTTGAGCTCGTGTTACCATTAGGTGACATGTTCATACCAAAATTCGGATTTGAGCCTTCGTTTTGCCATCTCGACTGCCGTATTTTCGGTGACACCTTTTGCCTTTCGTTATTATACTGATTCATTTGGAAGATATCCGGAGAATTTTGAGGAATTGGGATATTTAATTCGAAAAGAGACGGAATACTTCTCTCTTGAGACTCAGTGTTTTCTGAAAATTGTTGCATTAATTTTAGTTGTGTTGATTGTATCAATTTTAAAGCTCCCTCTCTATTTAATCTTGGAAAATCTCCTAAAATTTCTTTGGGAGCGGATTCTATATGCTTTAGAAGAATATTTTTTATACTGTCATTTAAGGGTTTACCGTGTGCGAATTTACACTCGTCTTTATATATACAAGGAAGACCAGTGTGATAATATTTACAAGGGAAATCTGCGTGCATATATAAACACTTATCGCGTTTCGCACAGCAGTCCATGAGGTAAAATTTGCAAAGCTCCATCTTTCGAGGAGGTTGAACATCGTGTGAAAAAAGACATTCATCACCTTTCTGACATTTCCCTTGCATGTAGTACAAACAAACGCCTTCGGGATCTTGCATTGGATGTGACCCTCTTCTCCTGTCATTTTTATTGTTTTTATTTCTCTCACGTTGAGGTGGCCTCTGCCGTTGTGGACGATGATGTGGCAGTCCCCGAGATTCTTGACTGCTATCAGAGGCATACGAGCTATCATTTTCTTGATATGCTTCTACTGGGGAATTTTTGTGAATCGGCGATGCGCCTCTAACACACATCATTTCGCTTTCATCCATTTCATCAGAATAATCTTGTTTCTTGCGCTTTCTACTCGGGCCATCTTTGCTATCATGTTTTTTTCGTTTTTTATATTTACGACGTTCTTCAACATCGCCCTCAACTTCGCCTTCATTATCATCATTTTTGTTCATAGCTTTTCTAATAGCTTTTTCAATATTACCAGCAAAGTCATCATCTACAGGACTAGCATATTTACGATTCTTCTTAGTTTTATCCTTTAACTTCTGCTCACCTTTATGTGACTTCGATTTTTTCTTCTTACCTGATTTCGAGTAATAAAATTGCTGTTGTTCTGCTTTATGAATATCTTGATTTTCTTCATTGTTTAAATTAGATTCGTCGGTCTTACCATCAGCCACGTTTTCTACTGCTTCTTCGCCTTCGCTCTCAATCTCACCATCTTCCAAATCTTCTGGCAGGACATTGGATGCAGTCTCTGCCATTGTGAAGGAAACACTGGAATTGAGAAAACATTTGATTATTATGAGATCCTTATATTTTATTATAATTCTCAATTTTACTGTACTGTACGATATTTCATATTACTAAGATATTTGATTATTCATTTAACTTGCCAACAAGTTCAATATTTCATTGTAAGAGTTTTATCGGTTTGGTCGTTTTTTTTTTAATAATAATTTTCGTTAAAAAATAATAGAAAATTATTTACAAATTGATATTGAGTATCTTAAAGCATTACTCAAAGAAGTACTTTATATGTATGTGTATGTATTAATATACATAAACACTATTATTAGGTTTTAAATTGGTATACTACCTATAGAATTATATCTCACGGACCTCACTCATACATAGTTATATATAGGATAGGTAGACTTGTTATAGTTAATTTTTTTCGAGAATCTATTTTTATAGAATAAAAGGTATTATTAATAAAACTTTACTACATACTACCTATTGGGGCAAATTAATTCTATTGATTTTTTTAAACAATAATAACAGACGATCATACCTACTTAACCTAAAGAGAAAAAGTAAGTCATGAGTAATTTTATCATTAACCTAAGCGTAAATGTTTATTACTAGCCATCTAAGTAGTTCGTAATAAAATACATAAAAGCTGCATACCGAGATTAAAAATAAGCATAATATTTTGCCGTGTTTGTAAATATTTTCATTTTAAATGGCGTATTAGCACATTTAAATAACTATCCACCTCATATTAATAAAATACCTTATTAGTTAACCTTGTTATTAAAGATAACAAACGATTTTAATTAGTTACAAAATTATAAAAATATCTTAAAATTTCACATCAAGATAATAATTTTTTTATTGTGAAATATCGCTTTACGTCATCAAAGAAACTTGGCAACGTCGCAAATGGCCATGTTTAATTTGTATAACCCAACCAATTTAAATTGAATATTCTGAAGCAAATACTATCATAATTGATTTTCAAAGCGAAAAAAACTTTACCAGAAATTTTAGAACGTTGACTGCTGTAAAATAATTAAAAGTTTTGAACTTAATAAAAAAGACCACACCCAAATACATTGATGCAATAATGCTATTGTGGTATAGCTATAAATCACTCACACATAGATGTTAACGTTTCCGTATGCATTTAAATACCTCTTATTGTGTAAAACCGAAATCAATGCAAATTATAGATGGAATTAAGTATCCGTTAGTAAATTTGATTGTCTAATATAATCATAGTTAGCGAAATTAATCGCCGTTGATTTCTTATATACTATACCTAATATTCGTCGAAACAATTAGCATTGGGATAATATCTCCAGAAATCACAAATTAAGTGTAGCGCAGTTATAAAATCAACATGTATGGATGGAATCAGTGGAATTACTGTTCACAGCCACCACTTTCAAATAAATTATTAGATATAAGTGGTAATGCAAGCAGTTGGTGGCCGTTCACATTTCACAATGTCTTGCTATGCGTTGCGCTCACGCGACGAATCGAATTGAATGACGTCAACCTTCTAGAACGTCGAGATAGCCATGTCCTTCCTTTTTCGAGGTCACGTAGCGAACCACGCTTACACACACACATACACAAAGTATTACTGGCGTACAGTGACACAACTACACCCGTTCCCATTTCAATTTGGTAGTATAATATTTATACACCTCGATAAAAATATGGCAAAACTTAAAAAATCGAACAAAAAGACCATTGCCAACACCATATTCTAAGTAATTTAGGCATACTATCAATATTAAAACTAATAATTAGTTCATGCACTGTCAGACTTTATACAGAAAAATAGAACGCATCAATTGACGCCTTTATCGTACGCTTGGGGGAAAGCAACCGCCATCTTGATATATATCAAATTTACGAAAATAATTTAAGAATATATAATTATATATCGTCCAGATTTAATTTGTAGACGCGTATAAAGAATGATAAAAAATGTGTAGGGCATATATACCACGTGTAATGATTTTTCAGCTAAGCAAGCACTTGTACAAATAGGGGACACGCATTCATTTTAAGACCTAACAAGTAAATAATAGTAAGTGTTACCAATCTTACATTAAATTAACGTTTCACTATATGCGACTACTATACGCCATATAAAATATTTTTTTCATAGCATTGCTGCATAAAGGCGACGTAACAATTCGAGTATACGCAATATTGATTTCGGATTCGGACGACGACTGCAGCAAAACAAAGAAGTTAATTCTGAAAGATTAGTTCCTCAATTCCACGTCACGTATACAGCGCCACCGTCGCTTTTGTGACATGCTTCTCATCTTGTTTCGTTTTCCGGTCAGTCGTGCTACTTAATATCATTGTTTTTTTTAATTGTGATAATGTTCATTATCATGTATCTTTTACAAAAAATTAAACATTTTCGATCCATTTTGACTACTAAAGCCTTTCTTTTGTGTTAATATATTGTTTTGAAAAAAAAGCAGTACTATTTTGACTGACGTGTTCAAAAAGATTATAAATACTTATATGTACCGAATACCGACGATATTAGTTTAAATGTTTATTTTATTTATTCTATTTTTTATTATAAATCTTTTTATTAATCATCAATTAAAAAATCATAAAAAAGGTCTACGAAAAAAAGCAATTCGCTTTGAATAATCTGTTTTAGACAATGATGTGACAAATCAACTCACGACGAATATCAAAAAAAGATATAAATTCAAACGTCACTCTCACTGTTTCAGTGTCAATTTTTATCAAATTGTGATAACGAAACAATAGTCAGCATATTTTGATTAATTGTCAATTTTCGTATTTTGAAACATTATAATGTATATTAACTGAACAGTGACCAATCGTTATTTTCAGAACTACAGTTATTTGCATTAAAATGTGAATTAATTAAAGAACAGAAATAGGCAATTGTTATTATTGTTGTCTTATAAAAATTAACAATGTCTGAGCCAAATAATCCATTTGCTGGTTTATTGGGAGTGTCAGAAGGAAAACCAACAAATGACAATGAGTATAATGGTGATAACATACCAAAACAACTTAATTTCAAGAAATCACAAGAGGATGAAGACTTAGAAACAGTTAATAGTATGGTGGAAAATATATTTAATTTTACGATTAACAGTAAAGCTGTAGATGGACCTTCATTAGATAGACAATTAGTGTACTTGGAAGAGTTATCACAAGTTATTGCTCCTAAAATCTTTATAGATTTGGAAGCATTAGAACAGGCACTATTTGAGAGATTACTACTACAAAATGTTGAAACACATGTTATTCCTAAAACAAACAGAGCATGTAAAGAACATGTTGTGCAAAGTCAAGTGTTTCCATATCTATTCAGTGCTTTGCAGAATATACAAAGTTATGAACAATTAAATTCAGCTGTTGTGCAGAATGCATTAGCAAAAATGAAGGAATTAATATATAGAAATGCAGTAACTGCTTTGAAACAGCCAGCTTTATTTGAAGACCAAGATTTCTCTTTACAACTTTATGAGTTGCTTCAACATGTAGATCCACAAAGTCATTCTTTTTTTGAAGATTTGGTGAAGGCATTTGTGGCTGAAGGTAAGCTAAATATTAGTTTCAATTCTATTTTATTTTGATATTCTTTAAATATTTTATGTAAATAGCTAAGGGTTCATTTAACATCAAGTGAAATGAACTGCTTGCTTGCTGCCTTCGCCTATAATAAAACAATATAATTGTAAATATATATTGTCCATTATCTAAATTTACCAAGTTAATCATAAAATAAATAAATATGCACTCACACCCGTAACCCAGAGGGGTAGGCAGATATCATGGATTTCCATTTGGGGCAATCCTAGCACACCTCTCGTTTCTTCTACATTCATACATCTATGCATACATGCTTGTCGGTTATGGGTGCTCCTTATATCACCCTTTTTTAGTAAGCCACTAATCTTATCGATATAACTTCTCCTAGGATGTCCCCTACCAACACTGCCACTCACTTTTGCTATATAAATTTGTTTCATTATTCTCTCTTCATTCATCCTTTCAATATGCCTGAACCACCGAAGCATAGCTTTCTCAAATTAATCATCATCATTAAATAAGAGTTCAAGTAAGAATTTAATTGATTATATGTTTGAATATTTCTAACATTTTTCTTGCTTTCTAATATTTGTATTTTATGGTACCTAAGATATTTTTTTAAATCTATATTTGAACTAGTTAACTACTGAATAGTGTTGGGCAGTTTAGGACCCAAAAGTTACCACCACATTATAACCATAATTATAATGATAATTCAGGTAGTTTGATTATATATACAGCAGAATTTTACCATTATTAACTGCTTAGGAGTTGAATTTTCAAAAGTTGTTTCTTTATACAGTGGAATCTCTATACCTTGAACCCTGTTGTATTCCTCAGTAAAAAAAATGTCATTCCCTTCTGCTGAATCCCTAAATATTCGGTATCTTGTATACACTTTGTAACTCAAACTAAATGTTATTT
This sequence comes from Papilio glaucus, assembly GCA_000931545.1. Taxonomy (NCBI): domain Eukaryota; kingdom Metazoa; phylum Arthropoda; class Insecta; order Lepidoptera; family Papilionidae; genus Papilio; species Papilio glaucus. Next base: position 114,614 of record JWHW01033424.1, on the reverse strand, counting down.
TTCTGCAAGGTATTGATAACATATATTTATACTGTATAACTCTTATTTCAAATCTAATCTATTTTTTGTGCCTTGTACACATGCAATGAATGACTGCATTCATTAAACTTTCTATGCAACACAACTGTACACACAACACAGTGTATCTTATGCTTGTCCCTTGTTGGTCAGTATCAATAACGAAATTTATAGGTAGAGTTGTTAAATCCTTTGTATCTCGAAATTCTTATTAGTTCAAAGATTCATCATGTCGAATTTTTTTGCATTTGCCTTGACATTCGAGTTATCGAAATTCCACTATACTAGGCATCATAAAGGAAGATTTGTGAACACACACTCCATGATTCAGTAGTTTCAGCTGAACTGATACTTGAGTGATGTTCCTCTGTGCTGCCATAATATTAATAAATCATGAATGTTATTTATAATTATGTCCAGATATTTAAATTTAAACTTAATTTTCAGGTGATGAAGACTCTCAGAAACAATTACATGATACCATGATTCCAGTTCTTAATAGAATGACTATAAATGTTATGAGGTCAAATATAATTAATCTGCCCATATATATACTCCCATCAGTACACTTATTTGCAAGTAAGTTATTTTTTCGTTTAATAATAAAACTAAATACATTCTATACCCCTAATATATTTTATTGCAGTTGCGGCTTACATACCATCTCTAAATTATTTTGTTATTTTTATTTTAGTTTGTTAGTTTAAGTTGCTTGTATTATTATTCAAGACAAGCATTTAAAAAGACTTTGATACTTATGAAAGTCTATAAAATACATACATTTAATCTGAAATTATATGTATCAAGGTTCACCTTCAACATTCACCTTGTGCCTACTTTAAGTGGAGGTGCACCACACCTTTCTATCAACTGTTATTTGAGTCGTCACTTCTTTCTTGCTCATCATCCTTCACACAATTCTTTCTTAGGCCTACCCCTAGCAACATATCTTTGCACATTCATATCTAAAACTCATGCTATGCTAACCTTTGGTTTTAAGGTATGGCTTATGAGATGAAATGAAATTTTAGATTTAATTATTTTCATGAATCATAAATATGAGCACCATTTTTATCTTAGAATTGAAATGGTTAATTCTAGTAGTTAGTTAATAGTTTTTAACATTATCGCAATTCCACGACTTGCGCGTATTTTGCTTTTGGGCAGGAATGATCCATCCAGGTATTCCCGGAATTAATGCTAGTATCAGCAATATTATGAAATTTTACAATTCTGGTTGCAAATTTGTAGAAAATGCATTTACTGACAAAGTTAAGGGTCTAGGAATTATCTTAATCTATGTTGCTTTTAAAGAAAGAATGCATTAGGAATTATCTCAATCTATGTTGCTTTAAAGAAATAATGCAGTAAGGTTTTTTTTCCAAAAAATATCTTACTGAACATGCTGTATTCCATTGTTTACCATACCACTTTACATATACTACTTTTTAAGGCAACCCAAACCTTGCACCTATATTGATGGAGTCATGTGAACCAAAACAAGAAGTAATAGGAAAACATTATCAAAATGCCATATTGGGAGCACTTCTTAGTTTATCTGTATTGCCTCTTAAACCAAACACAAATTACCAGTTCTTTGATAACCCTTTGGATCAGGTAAGGGATTGTTTATATATTTATAGTAAAATAGTATTCTTATTGCAATAAAACTCTTCCTATGTCAAGGTTTCCAATACATAGGATTACATGTATGAAACACACTCCTATAAAGGTGTTATGTTTTTTGATAAACATAAGGACATAATGCAATCCTTTTAAGATATTGTTGGTGAAACCTTACTCAACTGTTGTTGTTTTTGTAAACAATTTTAGTAATGCATGAAAATAACACTTTTTAATTATTCTTTTTGTCGTTAACTCATTTTATGCAAAGCTAACATATGCACCAAAAACAAATTGTAGGTGATTACCAAACTCTAAAAATGATAAAATGAATACCCTTTTACTATAACCCAAAGATATAGGTTGGTATTTCACATATCTGAGTATTTTCTTTCTACCTTTATACTGCAATATAATGATGTTTGCAAGTTTGACAACAGAAATATTACATACTTGTCAAACTTTTGAAATTTAATTAATTAAACTATTCTAATTGTCACATACTTTAATATGTGTAAGGTATAGTGTAAATACACAATCATCTACAATATATCGCTCTTAGTTCTTATTTATTATTATATACACAGGCAGGAACATCCATGATTGAAAATTCTATTTGGAGTGCAACATCACATCTGGTCAACAATATGCACAAAATATTCCTGACGCTATTGAAAGGCGGGCCACAAATGAGGACTCGTTTATTGACCTGGATCGGTAAATGTCTTAAGGCAAATGTGGCTAGAGGAAAACTGTGGAATGTTCAGGTTTGTAAATATTTAATTGGT
>JWHW01033424.1:93454-104242 GCA_000931545.1 Papilio glaucus | reverse complement strand
TAGTCCCCACTTTAATGTATGGAAGTGAAAGCTGGGTTCGGCAGGAAAAGCATGCTATGCATGCTATAGTAGAGTTAATGCCGTTGAGATGCGATCCTTAAGAAGTATGTTAGGCGTAACCTTGTATAATAGGATTAAAAATAGCATTATAAGGGAAAAGTGTGGCTTAAAAGTGGATGTTGTGACTAGAATTGAGAAAGGTATGCTTCGGTGGTTCGGGCATGTTGAAAGGATGAATGAAGAGAGAATATCGAAACAAATTTATGTTGCAAAAGTGAGTGGCAGTGTTGGTAGGGGACGCCCCAGGAAAACTTATATCGATTAGATTAGTGTTTTACTAAAAAATGGCTATATAAGGAGCACCCATAACCGACGAAAATGTTACGTAGATGTATGAATGTAGAAGAAGTGAGAGAGGTGTGCCAGGATCGTGCCAAATGGAAATCCGTGGTCTCTAGGTGGTTTATATAACAGTTAAATGGGTTCAACCCAAACGGTCCACACTAATAAATAAAATCTCATCTTAGTTTCCTTTTCAATGCCTACAATATGGGTACAATGATTAGAGTAACCCAACCTAAAGAGATAGGAGTAGGTATCATTTAAAATACGCATTTAACATTCATCCTCCCCTTAAACCTCATATTCAATTTGGACATTTATTACAGTGCGCATCGGCGGCGGCGGTCTGATCAGCTCGCTGCAAGAGGTGGCAGCACGCGTAAGCCTGCTGGCAGTGCAGCGGCAGCGCGACGAGGAAATCCTCTCCAACGCGCCCGAGGAGTTCCTCGACCCCATCATGAGCACGCTCATGCGAGACCCCGTTCTGCTTCCCAGCTCGCGCACCACCGTCGATCGTACTACCATTGCCAGGTACCATTATATTATTATTATCAAATTAGTAACACACTAAAAATCAAGTATCAATAAAAATCAGTGAGTGTCTTATTCTAACATACTTTGTCTTTAAAAAGTGAGCTTAAAAGTTTATGCTAACAAGAATGGAGGTGTGAGCCACCTGAAAACGCAAGACGTTCGGGAAGAAATGTCTCCAGAAGACTTGATTTTTATAACCCATACTCCTAACGGGGCGGTATCGACGCCCCCGCCAGTGGACGCAGTAGCTGCTCCAAAGCCAATTAATTAATAATCACGACCTTCTGCCACGACCACGAGGAGCATGATTAGAGAGGGACAGACAGAGAGAGAAATTTTAATTTGTGCTAATAGATACTAGACAGATTTATAAAAATAAATAAATAAATATACATTCACGCCCGTAACCCGTAGGGGTAGGCAGACATTATGGATTTCCATTTGGCACGATCCTGGCACACCTCTCTCGCTTCTTCTACGTCCATATATTTACGCATACAAGCTCGTCGGTTACGGGTACTTCTTATAACACCCTTCTTTAGTATGTTACTAATATAAGTTCTCCTTGGACGTTCCCTACCAACGTGAAAATCTTTAACGTGTCTACCATCTCTACTAAACATACATCCCAAATACACAAACTATTCCACGTGTTCCACTTCTTTGCCGTTAACATTTATATCAATGACTGTCTTACTTTGTTCTCTTTCAAAGTAATGGTACTTTCGTTTTATCTTCATTCATCATCATACTTTACTTTCTCCAATGAATCATTCATTACATTCAGCATAAATTGTAAGTACTCCTGATGATGATGCAAACACGACCTGGTCATCGGCGTACAAGAGACATTTTACAAGTACTTAATCCACAATCTTCGTCTTTCAAAGCTTTCAAATAATCATCCATAAAGACATTAAACTGCCACGGGGATGCTACACAGCCCTCTCTTACACCTTTATTGATGCTAAACCAGTAAAAAGTAGGCCCCGTTAATTCTAACACACACAGTAGACTCTTTATAAAGAGATTTTAACGCTTGTCTAACACAAGCGTTAAAATATCTTTAATTCACTATTCGATCCAAACGCAACCAAGGTTGACCATAGGTCATCGCTTTTAACTTTATCGTATGCCATTTCTAAATCTACGAAGGCGCAGAAAACTTTTTGGTTTACAGTTAAAAACTTTTCTGTAATAATACGTAAAGAAAAGATCTGACCCATGCAGCCCATTTCTTTCGTAAAACCTACTTGCACATCCCACATTATTTCTTCAATTCATTCACAACTCTTTCAATCAGTACTTTAGCGCAAAGTTCCCTTTGTAGAGGTACAATTGCAGTTTTACACTAATCTTCTGGTACTAGGCCATTCTCCAACATAGATTGAAAAAGACTCACAGCAAGCTTGCAACTAAACCTTCTCTAGCGTTCCAAGGGAAATCCTGTCATACCCGGGTGCTTTACTATCATCATCGCCTTTTCTTCATAATTGTTTGCCGTGAGCGAAACTGATCCCTCTTTACATTCAATCAATCTTTCAAAATATCCCTTCCATCTCCTCAGAATGGAGACTTCATCATTCAGAACAACATTCATTATCGATAGTTCTGATTTTCCTCTGGCATTTTGGCAAATTTCCAAAACCTTTTTATATTTGCCTGGAAATCGTCAGACAATCTTTTTTCATCCCTCGCCTATTTTTCTTGATTCTTCCTATTCACTGCCTCTGTCACTCTCTTTCTCATACAACGGAATCGTAACTCAATCCTTTCAATATCTTAATTCGTACAATCTGATTTCCTGCTAGTAAAGTCGAGCCATTCTTCTTTGCATTCATTTTTATTCGAACTTCCTCATCCCACCATACCGTGTTAACTTTCCTTGTGTCCTTCCTGTAACTCACTCTCCATGCTTCGGTGGCAGCTTCCACTAACCCATTCTTTATTTTACCCCAAACACTCAATATCTATTTCTTTCAAATTCCTTTCATATAACTCGCAAAATTGGTGTGATTCATTAATATGTAAAAGGGAGCATTCGAATATTTTTTGTAAAGGTAGTCCATAAAATGTTAAACCGAACTATTATGAATTAGCTTTTATACTATAAAAATCAACGTCGCCGGAAACACAACAAAAAAATAAACATATATACTAAGTACAATAAATATATTGTTTTTCAGGCATCTTCTGAGCGATCAAACCGATCCATTCAACAGATCCCCACTCTCTATGGACCAAGTGAAATCCAACACGGAACTAAAGGAGAGGATCCACAACTGGATCGCGGAACAGAAGATGAAGAATGCTCAACCTGAAACCAGCACCTCGGAACCGTAATAAACTATAATCTTTACGAATTTGTATATCACAAATGGAATAGGCAGGCTAGTATCAGTTTGTTTTGTGAACTTCAATTTTATTTAATTTTGGTTTTGAACCCTGTCCGCATTTATATTTCCCGTTTAACCCACCTCCTCTATTAAATGCTTTACGAGTCCAAAATGCAGCTGTTTACGATTGTCGTAATAAACTTTGTCATTTCATAAAAATACACGACAAATTTTAAAGCAAAATTAACAACAGCAGTCAATAAATTAATCGTTAAATAAATTTTAGTCAATATATGATACAAAAGTATTGACGAATTTATAGACTTTCTTATAAAAATTCATCTTTCTTACTGTACGTACACCGGACGACTTGCAACTGGAACACGATTAGTGATTTTACTTTTCATTTGAAGCATCTGGAAATGGCCATGTTTCATGCCAAGAATTAGGTATATTAAAAAAAAAAAAGCAAAAAAGTTTATTTACATTCTCTATCTCGTCATGCTGGATTTACTTTACATTTTCACGGCGATAATTAGAATACTAATTTATTTAAATTTATCTTACTATCAGTTTCAACTCATTTTTCTAAAAGACAACGTAAAAGTCGCATATCAATTTTAAAGAAAAAATCTTTTAGATTTCATCAGCCTTTTAGATTTTTAACGCATGACATCCGGCCGACAGACAGTATACATTAAAGAGTAGCTCGTAACTTGGAGATATAATTGTCCCAAAATTAATTTAAGATATGCATTAAACTCAAACTTAAAGTTATAATGTTTGAATGAAATTGATGTTCGTTGTATCGCAACATCGATTATTTTTCATTGAAATTGTTATGACAGACAAACAAAATTACTTTTTTTTCATAGCATAATGCATGTCAATTTAGTTTTTTTTATAAGCACATGTCTAATTATTACTGCCAGGCGTGAAAACTGGCAGGCGTTTTACGGTGAAGTTTGAAATTTTGCAATTACGTATTTGTAATCATATATAATACTTTATCCTGACGGATTATTATTATTTGTTCTTCCATTTAGTTTGTTGTGTAATGGATTATTGTACCTAATTTGGTCTTTGGTTGGATATAAAATGGATCATTTCTTGTTCATACTAGAATAGACATGACATAAGATATCCCTTATTTTCTAAATGTACATGGTCCCAGGCGTCTTAAAAGCAGAATACAGATAATAAATTATATTGACAAAATGAAAGAAGTAAAAATGAGGGTTATTTATTTAATTTTCTGTATGTATTGATATTTTGTTTTATGGATACATAATATCACCTGTATGAAGTGACAGAAATAAAATATTTTTCAGTTAAGAAATGCAATGCCAAGTGCTATTTTTTTTGGTGTCGAGCGAAATTTGGAATTAATAAGCGCATTATACAATAAATATTATTGTAAAAGAATATTGTAAACATTTGGTTAAATTAGAAATATACTATTATGATTTAGTCATTGAAATAGCTAAAGGTATTGATTGCCTTTTAAATGTTTAATTGTTTTCTTATTACAACATGCAGATATATTTACATAACCTTTACTGTATCTATGTATACAGGTTGACTGGTAAAAGACTACATATTTAAATACACGATAATTAATGGTCATATATAACCAATTAAAATATAATGAATAAGAATATTGCTTAACTACACTACACTACAATATTTAAAAAGAATTGGTCGCCCACGCGGCGCGGCCGGTAGCCGCACGCTGCGAGTCTAGTCTTTTTGATAAAAAGTTTAAAAAATGCTTACCTCCTTGCATACGTAAGTAACGTCCATACATTATGGTCCAGAGAAACAAACCCTAATTATTTACAATTAATTGAAAAAATAATTAAATTAGTTAAAAAATTAAACTCAATAATTGTTCAAACAAATGAGGTGTTCACCTCCTCGGGTAATGCAGAGTTCGGCATGTTTCGTTTACGTATAATGTCTTTCACACGTTAAACACGAAAGGATCATTTCGATCTTTTTCAAAGGCATTTATTATCCGACCGAACCCGCAGTTTTGGGGTGCGCCAGAACGGTCACGAGACAATGAACCTATGCGCGAATATCCGTACTTAAACATTTTTATCGGATAATTAGGTCAAATTTTAAGTACCCCTTTTTTACATAATGTATCAGAATCAAGTACCGACCATCCTTTAGTATTTACAGTACGTCATTTAAAGTAATTACAGTACCAGTCACCCAGTATTAGAGGCGATGTATATACATACGTATGTATTTTTCCTTTAGACTCAGAAACGGCTGGACCGATTTCGATGAAATTTTCAGGTAAAGTTCAGATTGGCTTAGCGGCGGATCAAGCGAGTTTTGTAGCGATCGGATCAACATGCTAACCGGGCGAAGCCAGGGTGGACTACTATTTGTTAATAGAGGGTTTTGGCAAAAACCGGCCAAATATTTTTTAGGTTTTATTTTTATAATAGTTAACATTTTTGTGTTATATACAGGGTTATTGGTAATTCGAACTATTCCCGTTAGGACATGATTATTTGCGATAATTTTGACCCCCATATGCATTATGCAAAAGTGAACCATTTTTGAGTTATCGTGTTATGTAGCTTGTTTCAAAATAAGTCAAAAATGCAACATCAAATTTTTTTTTTAAAAGTCTCATTTTTTCTTCTGATTTATAAAACGGTTAAACACTGGAACTTAATTGAAAGAACCTGAAAAAAAAATGATCACAAAGGAAGCAGGCGGAAATTTTCATTCAAACTAAACATTAAGGTTGTTCTTTAAAAATTCCATAAAATTAATTAAAAACTACAAATTAAAAATCAATAACAGTTTAGTAGTAATAATAAGTATCACCTCCTAAAAGGAATACGTCGAATTACCAAAACCCTGTATATATGAGCTAATAGACATTTGCTCAATAGTTCAAAAGTACCGAATGATTTGTTTATGATTTGATCTTATTACAAGAGATTCTATTTTACAAAATAAAAGAATATGTTTATTGTTAATGCCCATATTTCAAATAAAACTCTTTAAAGCAAAATTGATCAAACACTTTTATTTAGTTGGTTTAAACATCATATGAAATGTTCAGTAAATCATCTACAAATACCGGTTTACCCATAATTTATGTTTTTTATTTGTGATATTTGCTTTCTACTCGTAGTTAAACATAAGGTAAAATAATTTAAATTTTGATGTAAATATATGTTTTATTTCAATCCTTATAAGTTATTTCTTGTTACAAAGAAAACCTTTAAAATTTATTTGGCTATTGTTATTGTGTTACACTTAAAATGAATTTCTTTAATAATTAAGTATGATCATTCCACTGCAAAATATTGTTTTCAACATGCATATGTGTCAATAATCAGTGTTTTAGGCACTATTTGGAATGTTTAAATAAAAATAAATACAAATTTTGCCTTTTTATTATGTTTAATAATCGTTAATCTTAAAAAAGTAAAAACAAAAATATGTAAGCATATTTATGTTACAATAATCTTTAATAAATATTGTATAACATCAAACGTTTTGGAATATGAATCTATTATATCATATACAACATACCATACTATGGCCACCTTAACATTATAAACAAGTAAAAAATATCATCAGATTAAAATAAATGGTTAAATCTGGATCACTTTGCTTGATGTCCCTAAATTGGGGAAAAGAAATACTAGTATTCAACGATTACACCAGGAGTTTCATTGCACCTGACCATGCCCCAGGTTGACATTACTTTGCACACGACCTCATAGAAAACCTACATGATGTTGATGTTTACGTCTTCGTCTCACACGATGATTGGCCAGAAGCCTTCAAGTTTCTCCTATTTTCTGTCAGTATTTTTTTTAAATTAGAAAAAAGGGGAAAGTGTAAGTGTAAGTATATTCTGCAATTGTAATTTGTCCATCTTTCTCAGATGATGCAGCGTCATGGAAGTGTATGCTTGCACACTTGCGCTTGTACCTAAACAAGTCGTTGGTTTACACTGCCGAAAACATTGGCTAGAAACATATTGTCATCTCAGTTTTTTCAAAGAGAAGGATAGAGAGAAAACTTGTATCGCGACACGTTTTTACGCTAGAGGAAACCCACAGTAAGTGATACACTACACCGTTGACAAGTGTGTTTAATACTTGTTGTAGGTGGTTGCATACAGGAGCTTACACTGCCGCCAAATGTGAAAATTTCCTTCGAATGTCGACACTTTTCCAAAGGATTATGGAAATGATTTAAAAAGTGTAGCGTAATAAGAAAAAGACGACAGCTAGAGTTTCTCACGCTTAAATGTAAACACATGACGTAGAAAAGGCGTCTGGACGTTTTTGAGTCTCTTCACTTTTCGATCGCTGATGGCACATCTACTACTTTTTATATTATAATATCATTGTACCCAAGCTTTGCGGTGGGTTTCCACTAGCGTAAAATCTTGTCGCAATAGAAGGTTTCTCTTTATTTTTATCTGAAAAAATAAGTTATGAGGTAGTTGATTTATAGTTTAAATTAAATAATCTAAAACATAACTTTTCTAAATAGCTTTAATTTTTATGTTACTTATATTTTGAGGTTTTATATGTGCGAAAACTTGAAATGTCAATAATGTCTCTAAGCTCAACACTTCAAGAGTTTGCTTCGCAGTTCGCACTGCCCTGCGTTCCGACCGACCCGACAAACATATAATTCGCCATAAAATTGTATTGATGCTTTTTTGTAGAACATGTTCGACGAAAAAATGGGTATAACGATTGCACCCAGTGGAGAATCCTACGTCAATCGCAAAAGGAATATTATTTTTGTTTACACTTTTATAGCAACATTATACATAGCCAAATTGATAAACTAACCATAGATTACCCGTCATGGCGGAGTAATCAGCTGTTAATTGCAATGCCAACGAGTAGTTATAAATTGTTTCGTTGCAGTCACTAGGACGCAATTTTCATATTATTTGTGCTTCTTTGTTGCTTAGATAAAAGTTACCTTTTAAATTAATGGTATGAAGAGAATTAAAGAATGGCGCGATGTCCCTTGTCATCTGTCAGATTTATTCATTCATCCATTGTAGTGCAGAAAAAATGTGACTAGTTTGATAGAAATCTGTTTTATCATATAAGTGCGACACGAACACCGCGTACGATGAGTTTATATTCTCTAATAGTGTAACTGACTTACCGGTTATTGGATCGTATACTTATAAGTTAGCAGCTGCATGTAACACAGTTGGTTTTCAGGGCCTAACAATTCCCTCTACAAAGAAGCCGTGCGGCGTCGTCAGTGTGTAACATTCTGTCGGGTGCTGGAGTTGCGTGAACTTTAATGTTATTTTAAGTGATAACGTAGGGTATTTAAAACCGTGAAAAGGGATTAGAAAAGAAGATGTCGGGTCGTGTTAGGAAACAATCTGACTGTCCAGTCAGCAAGCAGGGCCCGATGAGAGCGACTCTGCCCGTGTCTTCGGTGATGAAACAGAGCGGTGGTTTTAAGAAAAACTCTGGTAATAGCCCGACATTGTCTCCTACGAATGTTTGGCGTCGGATATCACCTGACCATGCACTTTCTGGTCAACGCAGCCCCGGAGCTGTGAACTACAAAGGTTCGTGTATTCACCGAATTTCGTGTTTAGTATATATTTTGTGACATTTTTAAAGAATTTACTAAAAAATTTTAAGTACATTTCTAGAAATAATTGTTTGTTTTGCTTATTTTTATATATATATATACTTAGTAACCATAAGACACATTTAAAATAACATAAATCAAGAATTAAATTACATTATAGGTAAAGGAAGGTTTGGTGCAAGTGTAATCAGGCGTACAGCATCCCTTGACACTCTCTATCACAAAGGACAATGGTCTAGAGACTATTATCTGCATGCTGGTCAACTACAAATTGATAAATCCACACAAGTAAGACTAAAATATTATTGATACCATATAATTTTACTTTCATATTTTTATTGCAATTAATACTCTGCCTTGTGTTTACTTATAACTATTTATTCTTCTATATAATTATGACCATCTATGTGTTATATATTCATAATTATGATTGTAGTGTTGACAACTCCATAATAGAATAAAAAAAACAAACAAAGCCATGCCATGTATTTTTGTGTGTAAAATCTTTTTTTTTATATTTTCTTTAAATATAATAAAAATGTAACTGATCACTGTCTGTACATGGAAGATATTTGAGAAAAACTATTATTGGGGGTATTCATAAAAGCAATAAAACCCAAAACAATAATTAATTGAATTTTTGTCTGTTTATCTGTGCTTTTGTTACTGCTAATCTCAGAAACGGCTTAACCAATTTGGGTGCAGTTTTCACTAATGTATTGTGGTAACCTTCACTTAACATTTAATGTTTATTTTATCACAATCAGTTTATAAATAAAAAAAGTTATATCAATTTAAAGCACCATGTCAAACAATTGTTTGATAAAAATGCCATAAAATAGAGTACTATTAAGTAGCTAATATTATTTCGTTTAAATAGGCGGGCACAGTTGTATAAAATATATATGTAGTCTTTTATATCTTGGGAGCTGGTTTTTTGGGGGGAGCGATTGGAAGGCCAGTATTCCTACTTCCTTCCAACACTACTCCCCTTGACAGGAATTGCACTGTTATAACATCTTTATTTCTAAAGCCTTAGAATCTTTTTTGCTTTCTTCATTCAGCTTGTGGGTGTGGTATATGTTCAAACCTAATGTGAGCGTTTCGGTTTTGCATAGCCACAACAGTGAATATAGTAAAAAAATTACATTTTTTCCCGCAAAGAAGTACATGCTCACAAATTGTAAAATGCGCTCAATTTATTTATTTATTTTACATTTATAGCTTTATTAGAGGTTGCTTGTTATTTTATGGACTTGTTAAATCGATTGGATCAAATCAGACTAAGAATTACTAGGAATTTAAGAAATTTCACAATGTCATATTTTGATTAATTTTCATTGAAGAATAACTTTAACTTCACTAAGGCAGGCTAAGATTGCAAAATGTTTTATATTTTTCAAACTATACCAAGTGTTATGCCTATGAAACAATCAGTTTTGAATATAATTAAAATTTTGTCTCACCTGAGAAATTAGTCTAGAGCTTGTGTCATCAGCTAAATACCATAACCTCAATGCCATGTCACAGATAATGCAATAATTTGATATCTCCAGGTACTATAAATTTAAAAATTAATAGCATAGTTTTAACTAATACCTATTTTATAACATTTAGTCTTTAATTGATATAGACCGATGAAGGTGGTGGAGCTTCTGGCCGTTCATCCCGGGGCTCGGAGGATGATAAACTGGATCGCTTCTTGCGCAGTCGCCTCCAAAGACCGCACAAGGCTTCTGCTGCTTCTGGAGACAATTCTGGTCATACAATGAGTCCTGGATTTTGTAAGTAAAACAAGTTTATAACTTTGTTACTTATGACCACCACACACCTTTCTTTAATGTTTTGTGTACATACTCTTTTAAAGAATCTATTTGTAGTTAAGTTTTATATGAAAAGAGTTGTCTTATGAACCATTCATTCTTATATAGATGTCATCATATAATTAATA
>JWHW01033424.1:57938-92455 GCA_000931545.1 Papilio glaucus | reverse complement strand
CATCGAGCCCCGCTCGCAGAACTTCTGCGACGCTCCGTCAACACTCAGACTCCGCATGATCTCTGTCACACGGCCCATTCCTCAGGTAAAGATTATATTACTTACTACATTTATTCACTTCGAACCACCGAAGCCTTTCTCAATTTCGGTGGTTAGGGCATATTGAAACGATGAATGAAGAGAGAATAACGAAACAAATTTATGTAACAAAATTGAGTGGCAGTGTTGGTAGGGGACACCCTAGAAGAACTTATATCGATCAGATTAGTGGCTTACTAAAAAAGGCCGATATAAGGAGCACCCATACCGACGAGCATGTATGCCTAGATGTATGAATGTAGAAAAAGCGAGAGGTGTGTCCATCCATGGTCTCTGCCTACCCCTCTGTTTCCCTTGATACCATTTCAATTTTAGTATTTAATTTTAGACCCATATTTTAATATGTCTGAGGTATATGACGTAGCTCTATGGCATAGACTTCATTGTACTATAAAACAAAATGAATGCAAAAGCTGTGAATTAATAAATAAATAAAATTCGTATAAATATTGATAACTTGGTACTATTTTAAAATGTGACAATGTGAGAAATAATATGATAAATCAGCAGTTACAATTTCATTTAAAAGAATAGAGTGTAACACCTGCAGTTGTATTGCAATTCGATTACTTTGGCTTATAAAGCATAATTCTGTGTTTTTAAAATTGTATCCTTTTTATAGACTTTTTGTTTTGGTATTAAGATATATTAAATGTAATTGTTCAATGGCAATGCTTTCAACTTGCATTTTGATAGTCAACCTGTGTGTACCATTTTATTTCTCCTTTTCTAAAGCTTTGAACTTTTATGCTCAATGTTGTATGGGTATGTTCACCATGTGTTGCATTTTGTGTTGTGTTTTGGATGTAAACAATCTTGGTGTAAAGCGAGGAGCGGTTGCAATCTTTTTTTTTATTTATGTATCTTTGTGTTTTATGTGTAAAATTCTTAGTACGAAATTAGATCTTCAAATTTTGAAAAGTTTTGGTTGTCTTAATTTAAAATGTTAATGGTTTAACAACATGTATGATTGTCTTTCATAAAAAAAAACATATGGCGAACAGAAGGCGAAAAAGAGAAATTACGAGTCTTCAGCAATGCTTATTGCGACAAAATGGGTCTGGGCTAGGATTTAAAGGGTCTAGAAACATTAGTATTAAATTCATTTAAATTTAAAAACCATCAACTTCATCTGACTTTATTCTTAAAAAATCTTAATTATCGCAATTAGACAGCAGTATCTTAATTTATTATTAAATATAATATGCAATGAGTAAAATAAGTTTTAATTATAGTGGATAAATGTTATTGCAAAAAAAATCAACTAGCATTATTATTTCTTCAAAGAGTATGGCTGATAGTATATGGCTGTACCATATTATTTTAGAGATGTAGAAAATGTGCTTTAATACGAAATACTATAAGTAATAAAATGGCTTGTGGGCATAGATCCTCCATCACGAGGGTCACTCTCCAGTGCTGGTTCTGCAGAACTACTGGCAGCAGGTCTATAAACAAACTTACTGCTTAATGATAACCCCTCGCAACTCAGACTAGACTTACATGCACCATACATACACCTTGTATTGAATTTTAGTTGAATACCCGCATGTCGACTTAGTATTAGCTTTAATTTTTTGTATTAGACATATAATGCGTATAAATTTTCTACCAACGATAATTCTCTGGCTTGTAGAATATACGCCAATTTTAGTAAGAAAATGTACAAAATTGGGGACCAGGGCTATCAGTTTAATAACTGTTTTTATGAAACATCTTCAAATTAAAAAAAAAATTAATATAGCAACACTGATTGGAAACTGTCAGCAATAAAATAACTCAGGCCAGAGGAATATGTCTAGAACTATTAATATACCATTCCATTATTCAATTGCTTTTTGAAGTGAATAATTTTATTTTTGTTCGTTTTTATATAATATCAGTGATGAAACTATTTAATATTAATTTGTGTTCTTAATGTTCTTTCAGGTGGGAGTGTTTGCTCATCTCCTGATCTAGATGGATCCAAACTTGGCACTTCTCCACAGATAAATCGTTTCTTGGCTCGCGAACCTCCTGATGGTTGTGAGAAGGTATTTACGTTTTTTTACATTAAACATATGTACACATACTATATAATACTTTCCGAATGGACAGCAGAAATTAGCTATTTTTATACACCTTATGTGAAAAGATGCCAGCTACCCAATGCAATGTATATGTACAACAACCAGATTAAATGGTGACTTAATGTAGACATTAATTAAAAGAGGTATAGTGGGCTATGGAGATGTTTATTTTTTACATGACCAACAGGAGAGCAATGTTTTTCGCGGGTATGTATATATGAATTGTGCATATTGTGATCTCCTCTAATGCTAATTAAGAAGTGTGAATCTCATACAGTCACCGTGTCACAGTCAGTTTTGTACAGGTGGTTTTTAAATTAACTTTTGGGGCATTTCATGTGAAATGGACAATGAAAAAAATGAAATGAAAAAATTCTGGATGGAATGGTTTTACAGACCAGTTCTGAATTAATGGCTTTTCAAAGAATTTTTAAGATTTTTTCATAGCTGTAAACCAAATCGATAGAGCAATAAGTAAACAGTGTTTATTAGAGAATATTTATTAGTTGTTTTTATTGAAAATTCAATAAAATTTTAAATTCGAATTTTTTTCGTATAATAAACTGAAAGTTAATATTGAAAATCTCTTTTCGCATTTTTTATATTTATTATTTTTGCCTAGTTAATAGAATGTGTTCGCAGACGAGCTCCTTGAGCTGACAATTTACATGATCTGTATAATTTTATTTTCATTTCTTTGTGTCCCATACTTGGCATCGTGTTGTATAGATAAAAATAAATGTAGGCTTTCAAGACTTAAATCTTAGTGTTATATTGCATCTAATTTGTTTTTACCAGGTTAATCTAAAGGCTGGTGAAGGGGCGTACACGGAGCCGATGATGATGAAGCCGACTGTACCGGGCTTCACGCTGCGACCGTCGCTAGGGTCCGCCTTCCAGCCGCTGCAGCCCGCTCCGACCTCGCCGCCCGCCCCGCACTGATTCCACCACCCCAACATACCCCTAAGGTACTCTAATTAATCTCGATAAAATGCTAATATATAATATACAGACTGCTTATATGTAGGGGCGCTTGCATACGGATTTAGGTCTCCTTATAGATTTTTTTTCTTATAACGAGGGTCGTAGGCACGTGTATATATGAAATGATATGATGCGGGAGACCTAAATCCTTCCTTTCGGAGGACCATTGTCGCAGAATTGCGCTGGTGTTTTTATTATAAATATTATGACCACAATATCTGTACAATGTTTTCTGGATTCATTTTCTGTGGTTTGTAAATGTTATCCAAATATTGGGAAGGAAAAAGCGATTTTCAACTCAATGCATTGATAAGCCACTAATAGTAACTATAAAACATCTGTATTTAAGCTAAAGGGAAAAGCAGTCGTATTAGCATTTTAATCAGATTATATCCCTTCAATACCATTTGCAGTATACGCTGATGTGACTACATCTGATAGTGTTGTTTGTTAATTGATAGAATATTCATCTGGCAACACTGTCAGTATTTTGTAGCGAACATCTTAATCTTGATACTTTAGTGCATATATAACTTTTAAATGGAATGTTGCTGTATCAATTTGAGATAACTAATAAATTTTATAGTTAACAATTGATAAATATTTATATTTTAATATCTTGTGTTCAAAGTTGATCAAGATTAGGATGTCATTGCGATAAAAACTCGACTTACTATGTCAAATTTCCTTATTTCTATTGAGTAGTTAATTTTATTTTAATAATAAAAAATAAAAATGTACATCAGAGAATTTATGAAAAGAAATATCATGACAAAAGAGAAAAGAATTAGGCATATCATTATCTTACCACTACTGAGAGATTGTTCAATTAGATACATCAGTTGTTTAATTAAAAACTACTTTCAAAAAGTTTCTAAACGAAGTAAAATTTAATACGTATTTAAAATGTATTCTTTAACAGTAATCGCTAAGTTGTAGAAATATTGTAAAATACGCGCCACGATTAACGCGGCTCTGAAGTTAGCAAGAAGTCGTTATGAACAACTCAAACGTGAACTCGTGTCCTACTGTATCGAACTCAAGTTGGCGTGTGTACGTTTGTCCCGCTCACTGAATATATCCAAAGCGAACTTCAGAGTTCCGAAGATATGTGGCAGGTATAATAAAAGTAGTTGTTTACAAAAACGCTTATGCTTTTTGCTTTTTTATTGTAAAGGAACAAACTCTTGACATCATAAACATTGTTATATACTCAATAGAAGTAATGGAATACAATCCAAAACCTGACAAAATTGCAGTGCTAATGTTTCATATACATCCACATTAAAGTCTGATTAGAATCGTTTTTTAAAAATAAATGTATAGTATTTTTACGGCTTGTGCTTTTAAAATTGGAAAGTTATTTTGTAAAAAAAATATCTTATTGTGTGCGATAGGTAATTCTGCTTGTAATATAAATTTTATAGAAGAATTTTTAAAATTCAGTAATATCATTCATCTTTAACATAATTGTAATAATTTAATTTTAAAAAAGAACAAAAACAAAACCAGGAGACACCTAAGTGTTTGACGACCGCATCCGAGCGTTATATTATCTGTATATTACATTTTAACTTCATATGAGAGGTACTTAGAAATTATATATACACCCTCTCTGTCGCTCCTGTTTCGAAAAACATAAAAAATACGACTCTCCAACCGTTCCGAGGTTCCAATTATAACAGATAGAATCTGTTACGAGTAATATGAGATTTGTAACGTTAACATTGAAAACTATTATGCCCGTTTTCACTAACGCGCCCCCAAAACTCCCTTACTAGAGGTTCCCTAACCTAAGGGATTCCATAAATCAGCCCCTTACCTTTTTTTCACCGAGTTACGACGGGCCATCTATTTTAGTTTTAGTCACATGTGGCAAACGAGCAAGCGGATCCCCTGATGTTAAGTGACCGCTACCCATAGACATCGGCAACAAGCAAATGTGTTGCAGATGCGTTGCCTACCTTTAATGGACAGAAGAGGACATAGACAGGAATAAGGATATTTCCTTTTCCCCGTTAACCCCCTCCTCTCACGATAAATATATGGCCGTTTTGAAAATAGTTTGTATAGTTAATAACTATTCAAATCAAGTAACTAGTCAACAGTTTTGAAAACATCTAATTACAATTACTGTTTCGAAAACATCTAAATACAATAACAATTACTATTTCGCATCAAATAAGCACATCTATGCGACCAATAAACTGTCACATAGCGCTAAACGGCCGAATATCATGCCCCTATCTTAAGATGCCTAAGACTAGGCGACACTTAGGTGGTGGTGAAAAGGAAACTAACACATAAATTTGTTTGGGAGCCCCTTAAATTTAGGGATCGATGGTGAAAACGGGCATTCGACAACCAAATTTTTAAAGGGTGCATTGTACTCATTTAAAAAAAAAACTTAAAACTCGCGACGTCATCAATGACGTCACAGAATACTTGTACAGTGTGCAAAAAAGTTTACATCATGAAATAGTGTAAGAAGATTAATGAACATAGTGTTGCTTCTGCGGCCGCTGTAGAAAGTGGATGGGACGTCACAATCCACACGAGTATGTTTGATACGCATAGTATATGTTTTAATTTAATCTCTTGTCATTAGCACTGCAAACTAGTTATTTCAAAATAAAAATAAATCATACATGAAAGATGTATAGAAATACTTTTAGTATGTTAAATATAAAATGGATGTTATACATTTCCCATCTTTAATCAGTAGTGACAATAATAATGTTAATAAGTTTTAATTTCCATTTATGAACTGTTGGTGTGTGGAGTAATTGCGAGAGATGTGTCCATAGTGCGAGAGTGTTGTCTGACGATATCCGCCAAGTTGTGTGCTGCCATGCTGCCGTGCTGCCATAACCCCCACCATCGCAATAACGGTCACAACTTTTATGTTACATTATATAATTTGACATATGAACCAAAGCAATCTTTATTTTACAGCATTAATTTGTTTATTTAAAAAAAAATGTGTTTTGGTTAATAACCTATGCCGGATGTATATTTTTGTTATAAAAAAAATGTATAAATATCTCGAGGTCTACTATCTCGGGGTTATTTTTCTAGATGTCTGATTTTTTTTATTGGTTACACGTATCGTTCCAAGGGAATGCCAAGTGAAGGAATATTTATTTGATCTCATATATTTTTAAAATATGTACATAATCTCATATTGCATTATAAATATATACTGCGACAGTTAATTCTCTCTAGGTTTTCATTTTACGATTGACGTTTACGTAACCATTCATTATATAGAAAAAAAAATATTGGACCAAAATTTTTAAGGGTCAAAGTATTAAAATGTGACGACTATACGATTGTTAGGCTGATTTTGTAATCGGAAATAGCTTTAAATACGCGGGAACTCGGAGGAAAGCGTTAAGAGGATAGACTGATTTTTTATAACCATACTCATACTTCCGATACAGGTGACTTGACAAATATTGAATTTTTGATGTATTACAAGTAATATACGGCTGCTGGCTGTTTTTAAGCGTATGAAATTGTTAGTACAAACACACAATCAAAACATATTTCCAGAAACTTGTTATACTATGCTTTAGACCAAGGAAGGAGCATTGGAGAGGATGTCGTGTACAAAACTATTGTTTTTTAAATGAAGAGAAAAACATAGCGTATTGGACGTTTGCTTAATACCCTGGGTCCGTCACGACACGTCACGTCAAGTATCTGTATCGGGTATAACGGACACACACGGTGTTTGGTTGATGTATTGTGACCGGCGGACAACTTGAGCTAAAAGCGGCGGAGCGGGGGGAAAGTAATTGACGAATGAAAAAATAAACTGACACGAGATGGAGTACGTGTCGCCTCACGCTCCCTTCGGTCAGCCAAAGTGACTTAGGCAAACTCATTTTTTGGTTATCGCCGGCCACTTGATCTTTGTTTAGGGAAAGAATGGACCATGCCAATTGGATCTCTCGTTTTGGCCAAAATGCATTTTTATCATCGAGACTGATAATGTATAAAGTTGAAAACGTAGTTAGATCTGCTTTATTATTTTGTAACGTTTTGTAAAATTCGACGGCAAATGTATATTTTTGACGGCTCACCTTTGGAGTATAGAGTATTTTAAATCATAACATTGCTCAAATCAAAATTATATCGAGAGCCACACTTATGGTAAACCAATGCCGAATTTGAAAAATGTAAACATTGTGATTGTAAATCATTGAAGTTGCTGCTATATGTATATATTTATAATTATTATTATATATATGTACCTATTGATTATTTATTCAATAAATGAATGTGATATGTAAGTGATAGGGATTGTTGCTTTACAACTTTCGGTACAGGAGTTTGTCAACACCGCGGAGCATATACAAGTTCATACCACAGCGCGTAGTTAAGATTTTATGAATCTTATGAAAATTAATTATTTGCAGGAATAAATACCTTAACTGCATGCTTTTCTGTGCCAACACCATGAAGCGCAGTTTTTCGTAACCCAATCTTTCTTTCTTTTTTGTAAACCTTAGATATTACATTATTTTCAGAAATGATGATCAGAAGTAAATATACATTGTAATATAAACATACACGGTACAGTCTCAATTACATTCACTGTGTAAATAATATTGTAGAATAAATCAGAGAAATGTTTTCACTCGCCTTTGATTAAGAAGAGTGTGCAATAACCGGATGTTAAAGTCTGGTGTACACACTGACGGAGGTCACGCCCGTTCTGATGACGAAAGCTCAGCAATAGTGGTCAACATTGGTCTGTTCCTCCTTGTATATACTCCACGGACAATCCAGCCGGTGTTTGGTGTTAGAGCTGTCAGGTTTATGCCTGATGACTGTACCGTGGACGTGAGTTGTAGAGCGTGTTGGTGCTGATGAGAGATGATGTCGGCGGCTTGTGGCACGACGCTGTCGCACGCGAGGACGTTGTATGTACGCTAATTATACGTCATTTGTTTTTCGACAACTCGATAAACATCAAAAACGACAAAACAGTGCCTAGGAAGACACGTTTTGATATTGTACAAAAGATTTAGTACGTTTTCGTAAACCGGTCCCCGGTCGGTCGGTCGGTTTGTCGGTCTGTCGGTCGGTGAACGAAAACGAATAGTTTTAGTATTACGATGCCAGTTCAATGTCATGTATGATTAACTCACGCATTCATCAGTAGGATATGTAATAAATGTACGCTGCGCAAAAATCGAAATCATTAAATATGGAAGATTAACCGAGCCAGTATTCAGTAAAATCCGGATTTCTGTGTAGATTTTTCTCAAATAAGTGCAATATCTAGCTGTAACTAAGAAGTATTCTAGGGAACCGTGTACATCGTCACCCTCGACAGTTTACTTTGTCCCTCTTGTCTCGTATATTGTGTTCAGTTCGTCGGCGCCGGGTCTCTGTCTGAGGCTCGATCGTTGTGCGCTCCACGGTTACATTCGCGTAGTTTCGTGTCTGCTTCAGTGGCGCTTTTAGTCTCCCCACACTCGGATCCACAACAACTACTATGCTTTACTAAACTAACGTAATACAAACAATACTTAGATTAAATGTCACAGGTCCAGGTTGTAATTTAGGATTTATCTTTCCGATTTTCGTTACCTAATTTAAGATTTAGTAAGTTTTAGGTGACCCGAAAATATGTTAGATGTTAATAAATGTGTGCTATAAAAATTGTCCCCCTTACTGATTTATTGATTTAACGTAAGCCATGCGATGTGCCCGAGGCCCGCGGGGCGAGCGGCCGCCACGCAGGCCTACAGGCCCACGGGACAGGCGGCCGCCGCCTCCGCCGGGGCCTTGGACTTTTTAAAGTACATATTTTTGTATGTTCAGGGTAGGTTGCGATGAGATGTACCATAAGAGTAACTTTGCTAGGACCTTAGATTTTATAGTTCTTTTATAGATGGTTAACAAGTTTGCTTTTAGATGAATAAGTTTGTAAGTTTTATTACTATATTAGATTAAAATACTAACATTTAAACTAAACCAAAAGTGCCCATTGAGATAAGTTTATAAATCCGGCGAGTCTTTTGTTCGGCATTTTGTTAATAAATAATGTTTAGGCGACAAAATTAGAAAATAAGGAAATTATCGAAGGATTGTTGAGTTTTAGTTATCTAAAAATTGTTGAGGTTTATTGATAAAAAAATCACTTAGTTTTTTTACATGCGGTGTCCAACAAAAGGCTCGCTCAGTTAGAGGCATTAATTAACATCAAATAATAATAGTATCGATTTTAAGTAATAATAAGAATGGTTTTATTATAGTTTTGTTTCAGAGAAGAAATTCTAATTACTATTTTTGTTTCCAATATTTTATCACTTTTACCTGTTTTCATTGTAATGTATCTTGCTGTATTGCAGACATATCCAATATACAGACTGATTTAACATTTGAAATCTTTTATTTTACCCTGGCCACTTTTGTTAGTTATATGTATTCTCTTGCTTCCTATTGACTTCACTTGAGAGTCGAGAGGCAAGTATTTTCACTCTGTGAACATGGGCATTAAAAAGCATTAAAAATGCCTATTAATGTTTGATTGATGATGATTAATTTTTGAGGAAAATATCCTTCAAAAATCGGCGGCAGTCGTTAATACAAGTTTATGATCCCACTGAAAGCTCAAGCGAAGAGGAAATTACAAAATTTTACAATGACGTGACAAAAGCACAAGAGAATTCTGACAAAGACTTTTTACTCATCGGTGACTTTAATGCGAAAATCGGCCAACCTGATACACATGAAAACAATTATGGGCAACTTTGGTTACGGGAAACGAAACACAAGATGGGCGAACGTTTGAAAGAATATGCATATGAAAACAAACTCTCAACAATGAACACATATTTCAAGAAAAAAGACGGAAATGGACTTGGATAACTCCAGATCATAATACAAAGAATGAAATTGACTTCATACTCAGCCCTGATCCTAAATCTGTAATAAATATAGAGGTACTTAACGGACTAAACTTTCCATCCGACCACTGGATGATAAGGTGCTCTCTGAAAATGGAACAACCTAAAATCAGTCGACGGACTTTTAAATCCCCCCTCAACATGTTGAAGTCTACCCAAGAGAAAAAGCAATATACTCAAAATCTGAAAATCAACCTCAAAACACTTTATAATTCTACTGAAGGCATTGAAGACATACAAATACTTAATAACGAATTAGAACAAACAATAACAAGAAGCATGAATTTGGACGAAATAAATAAAAGCAACAAAAGGAAACACAAAATTACTAGCGAACAAACATCAAATTTAATCCAGAGGCGAGCACAACTATCAGCAACAAAAAACAAATCAAAAGCAATGAAACATGAGTTAAAACAATTATACAAAAAGACAAATAGAGCAATAAGAGAGTACTATGAAGCCTACAGAAGGACAGTCATAGAAAGAAACATGTCTGCATACCGCAGTTCTAAGAGAGCATTTAAAAAAAACTAATCGCACAAGAACTGGATACAGAGTTTAAAGGATAAAAAAGGAGAATCAAGAGAAAGAAAAGATATAATACAATATGCAACAGCTTTTTATGCAGACCTATATAAAAAACCATCACAAGATACAGTACCGGAGCAGAGTAAATCATAGAAATAGAACAAGAACCACTAAAACAGATAAGTGTAGGCGAGATCATGAATCATATTAAAAAACTAAAACCGGAAAAGAGTCCAGGACCTGATCAGCTTACAAATGAAGCCTTGAAAATTGGAGTGCCCTTAATAGATTATCTTGTGAAATTTTTTAACCTAATATTAGAAACAGAAGAAATACCTACACCATGGTGCCAATAACATATCATACTACTCTACAAAAAGGGAAACCCACTTGATATTACCAATTACAGATCAATAAGCCTATTGTCATCAACTTACAAACTTTTCTCATCAACAATTTTGAGCAGAATAGTACCAGCCATAGATGCAAACCAGCCTATAGGACAAGCAGGCTTCCGGCCTCAGTACTTAACAATGAACCATATACATGTCATGGAACAGATCATCGAAAAATTCAAAGAGTTCTGCCGACCGCTATATATAGCATTTGTGGACTACTCCAAAGCATTTGACAGTTTAAAACACTCATCCATATGGAACGCCTTAAAAACTAACAATGTACACAAAAAGTATATAAACATCATTAAAAACATTTACTGCAAGAGTGTAAGTAGAGTAAAGCGTGAGAGATTGGGAGAAGAGTTTCCAATAAGAAGAGGCATAAGACAAGGGGACCCTCTTTCTCCAAAACTATTTATAGCAGTCCTGGAAAACATAATTTGAAACCTCCATTGGAAAAACAAAGGCATATGCATAAAAAATCAAAGATTATCACATTTAAGGTTTGCTGATGACATAGCACTATTCAGTGATACGGCCCAAGACTTGGAAATAATGCGACATACTCTAAATTTAGAAAGTAAAAAAACTGGCTTACATATGAATCCATCTAAGACCAAAATTATGACAAATAGCCACAAGAAAGCTATCACTATTGAAGGCAAGATAATAGAATATGTTGAAGAATATGTATATTTAGGCAAATCGGTTTCTTTTGACACCAACAGCAACGAGAAAGAAATAGACAAGAATAAAAACAAGTTGGAAGAAATACTGCGCACACAAAGAAATTCTAAAAGGACATACAGCTTAAAAATAAAAAAGATAATAATGGATTCCTGCATCCTACCCTGCTTAACATATGAAAGCCAAACATGGGTTTACACTGAAAAGGTAAAAAACAAAATCTTGTCTTGCCAACACGCAACAGAGTTTTAAAGCTGTGAAAATCCAAAAATCCAAAAATACTGAGATAAGGAAAAAACATAGCTAACAGATGCGCTACAGTTCAGCTTACTCCAGAAATGGAGATGGGCTGAGCAAATAGCGCGATACAAGGTCAAGAGGTGGACCCTCCAAATAACAAAATGGGTAGGACCGCCAGGTAAAAGGAAAGTGGGCAGACAAAGAAAACGATGGGCTGATGATCTATCAGAATTTGCAGGTAAGTGCATGAGTGTTGCTTCCTGCAAAGAAAAATGGAGGAGGCTTTTACCCTTGGGGATCATGCCTATAGTATCATAAAATTAATAACATTATATTTAAAAACTAAATATATATGTGTGATAAATAAAGCTATAATAATAATAAATTTTTGATTTGCATTTGAAAAATAAATAAATATGCGCTCACGCCCGTAACGGAGGTGTGGGCAGAGATAATGGATTTCCATTTGCAGCGATCCTGGTAAACCTCTCGCTTCTTCATTCATACATCTACTCATACATGCTCATTGGTTACAAGTACTTCTTATATCGCCTTTCTTTAGTATCTCACTAATCTGATCAATATAAGTTCTCCTGGGATATCCCCTACCAACACTGCCAATCACTTTTGGAACATAAATTTGTTTCATTACTCTCTCTTCACTCGTCCTTTCAACATGCCCAAACCATACCTTTCTCAAACCACACTTTTCCCTTATAATGCTATTTTTAATCCTATCATTTAACGTCACGCCTAACATACTTCTTAAGGATCGCATCTCAACATTAACTCTACTAACATGCTTTTCCTGCCAAACCCAGCTCTCACTTTACATTAAAGTGGGAATAGTACTGCATTGTGTATTGCCAGACATGTGGCGCCTAGCAGAACGAAGGCAAACGACACTTTGCTCATAGAACACGGATGAATAAAAAAATGGCGGCCACTTACAGGTTGACGTAGAGTAGATATACCCACAAAATGGACCAACAATCCGATCGAGTCACATGGCGTGAAACAAATATGGGGGTGCAAAGATCAATAGCTCACCATATACTTGGTCTGGTCTCTGCATGAATAGCTTACTGCCTAACTTATTTATTTTAATTCATATCTACACAAAAATAAATAACAAGATTTTCAGACTTTACAATTTAATTATAGACTTATAAATTTACAGAAATAAATCAGTACTGTATGCTTCTTTTGGTTTGAATATCATCGAGTAAAATTCGTAGTTCCTCATCCTCAAATCTGCCCTCCAGTGATGGAATTAAAGCTTTTGCTTCTTCTGGTGTTTCTGGACATAAATTTGCTAAACTTGCTACTTCAAATTTATGCAATTTTTTTGACTGCAGGAGACTGAAAGGTAACAAATGTTGGTGTCATTTAACTTTTAGTAAGTTATTTACTACAACTAATAGTACATATTGATTTATTGCAGTACATTTAAAAACATTAAGGTATGAATGAACACTTTATGTTCTATGAGTCCACTGGTATGACATGGTATCTGATAATGGTGCATTTACTTAATACATTACACAGTGTTTCCAAAATCTGGAGAATGTAGATTACAGTGTGTAAAATCCAGATGTATAAAAAATAATTTCTAATTTTCACACAAATACTACACATTGAAATGAAATGAATTTTACAGATTTTATCACAATTATTTTTGTTCCCAATGTCTCAAGTACTTTACACCACTCATGGCCATGGGGGACTGAGGTGTCTGATGTTGGGATATCAAAATTGCTGGGAAGCAATATTTTGTTTAAAAAACAAATGCACATGATAAAATTAGTTAAATTATGGGTATATCAACTAGTTTTAATGAATCAAATCTGGCAAGATCCTAAAAATCACTTGAGGATTAAGCAATTGAGTTAACAAACACAGAAAGGTTCATTCATAGAAAATAAGCTATCTTGAACTTCTATTTTGTATCTATGTACAAACTACAAGCTCAAGAAATACACTGAGATTTGTGTAGTGCATAATAGGCTCCCCACTATCACATTTGACAGAACATTTTGAACAGTGGATTGCATTTTAGTTCTCTATGTACTCTTTAAAAGCTGCAAGATCTCATCAAAATATTTAATTATTATCATTCAGATAAATATATGAAAATGGAAGAGAGAACATACTTTCTAACAGCAGCTATTGTTTCCTTATTTTTAAATTTTTTAAACATATTGGTATATGTCAAAGTCTTCATAAATACTTCTGAAAATTCTTGTTCCTCTTCTGCTGACTCATTTTGCGCCTTCCTGTGTTCAAGTAACATGTCCACTTCAGATATTAATAATGTTTCTGCGTTTTCAAATTCTAAAACAATAAAGAAAATTTTATTTAACTTCAGGGTGTACCAAGAGTTTGTTGGGCCTACCTAAATTATTGAGTAACTATTATTTACCATAAATAAAAAAAAATTAGATGTACTGTTAACTGTGCTCACTTTAGCATTGTATCTAATTTATTTTTCGTTGTACATTCACTGGTACAAACTAGAGATCTTATATGTTTCTTCTTCAATTTCATGGCAAGGAAATACTATATCATCAATTAAATGCACAATTTTCAATTCCATAGATTGCTTTTTTGCCATAGTCGCTTATTACCCTGTGTCCCTGGGATTCAGCCCAAAAAGCCTTATCGTGGGTCTGCCCATGTTTAAGTTTATAAAAGTTAAGGAAATATCTTTACCTTTTGGAAACTGCAAATCGGCTGCATCCTCTTCGACGACATCTTGTATAGGGCCAGACATTGCCAGTTACAACCAATACTTTGAATTTTAACCCAGTCTAAGGGCTGCTTTGAGCTACAAATTTTAAACTACGACACTCCTGGTGACGATAACAAATGTTCAGGTTAAATGAATGTGCTCAATTTGTTCACCTACACGCCTTGTATCAAAACAAGCTTTCTATCTTTCTCTTCGAAGAAACTGAGGTGTCGATATGTTTTAGCTGAATGTTTTCGGCAGTGTAAACCCAAGGTAAAATGTGTACCTAGATAGCGTTTCAATAAACCGGGAAAATACAATACAAATAGCGTTTGTTTATTCTAGTCTTCTGTGCTTATTATAGTTATAAATTATAAATATATTATTACATTCTCTTCTATGATAAATATATTTGACACTTCGAAAAGCCTGTTGACATTTGTTGACTGTTTGTGGAATGGATAGCTGGATAGAGTAATTATGTATCAAAGAGCATAAAATGTCTTGTATGGTCAAGTAGGATCAAGTATATGCGATTTCCGATACAAATTACGCCATGATTCGCGGGACGACATCGTACTATACAATCTCTGCTAGGAATCAAAGTCTAGTCATTCTAATTAAAGTATACATTAGAGTGTAGCATTTCTTTATTTTTTATTTGTAAATCATAGCTACAGATAAATAAATTGTATGACACACACACACACACTACATTTTCTTTGGTTTTCTTCATTGTTTCATTTCTGCAGTGTTATTGGTATTCTTCCGTTTTTTTATTGTTTTTTCTGCAAAGCACATATTTTACTTTTGACATTAATTTGGCGCACCTCTTGTTTTCTCACTTCATCGTTACAGTATGGCTTGGGTGAATATTCACTTATCTTGATATTTTTTCCGCCCATTTATGACCTGTGTGGGTACCTTCAAGAGTAGAATGTACAGGCTACGCATAACTAAAAAATCGAGATAAAAACTAAGTTTTAAGTTTTAAGTTGGACGAAACTACAATAATAATAAATCAGCCTTTTTTTAAATGTTCCCCACTGCAGGGACGCAGGCCTTCTCTCCGAGAGGGGCAAGAGAGGAAACTACAAATAGTAATCGAATTTAATTATGATCGGTTTAGTAGTTTCGAAATTTATCCTGGACAAATATCGTAACTAGAAATTGTTATATGAGATAGCCTGTATATAGCACTTAGGGATAATAAACCTTTCTAAGAGTGAAAGAATTTTAAAAATCGGTTTAGTGGATTCAGAGATTACAACAACCTCACAAAACCGCCGTTTTACCGCTTTATAATATAAGTATCGATATAGTGCGTACCATCTTTCCACCGCAAATACTCCATACTCAAAGTTTAGAAAATGATTCGTATTCAGTTTTTGGGCAGACTCTATATATTTATAGAAGTTCTGGATCTAGTAGTAGGTAGTGGGTACTTGATTGTAAATGGTTTTTATTTATGAAATTTTATTGCATCTATTAAAAATCTGAACTTATATACTAAATGCATCTTATAAAATATACCGATAGGGTATTAGAAATTTTAATAAAATGTATAATAAATATACCTATATTAACAATTGCTTAACTTTTACTTATGAATTGATTTTAATTGTAGAAGAGTACTACCATTATGAATATAATATATAATGAAATATTATCCTGTATAGGTAAGTTATTATACTCTTTGATTATGAACCCTGATTGTGTCAAGATAAGTTAGTTGATTAGTTGTCAATGTCAATTTTTTAGTTTTGTATTTTTGTAATTATGCCCTCTTCTAACATAACATATATTATAATACATTTAAATAAGTTAAAAAATAGTTTTTGAAATAAAAAATACTCCTATAATTACGATAAGATCAAAATGTCCAAAACGCCCACAAAAGCGTCAGATCCAGCAGCATATTCTAGCATAAAAGGTTATTTAAAAAAATGTATTTTATATGCTGCTATATTTTCATTTTTAATAATTTTATGTATATTTTTCAGAACTGCTAACGCCAAATAAAGATCCGACGGGATTAGTAAGAACGGTTTTTACACAGGTGTCTGGCATACATAGTCTATTAAATAAATGGTTTTCAGTTATTGATAAAGGGACAGTAATTGTAAGATCAATATGTGCATTAAAATTACATGAATGTACAGATGATTATTATCCACATCAGTTAAAAAGACTAATGAAAGATCTTTTAGAGGCCACAAATGCACTAAAAGAAGTACTTGAAAGTAAGTAAATCTGTATTATGACATTAGGCCTATTGTCCATAATATGTATCATTATAACAACCTGTGTTTTACTGACTTTTCAGTTATATCAATGTAACACTTAAGTACTGTGAATTAAAAGTATGCGTTTACAGGAATCATTGGATTTGTTTGCATTGGCATTGAGTTTAAATGAACCAATTAATAAGTAACTAGAAACCAATAATAAGTTTCTAGGAACCACTTTGAATATATTGACCAAGTTAACCAACAATCACATAATATGTTAATTTGCAAAAATTAAGATTTCAATTTTTTTTTACACCCACCACCCACATGGTCAGTAGTTGTACTAATATACTTTTGTTTATAAATGGTGGGTTTGTAGGTACAGTACTCACAAATTTTATACAAGATTGATATACAGTAGTGTTGTTTTTTTGCTTCCCTAATTTTTATTTATTCATTAGGATATTGACATGTTACAGATGTGGATGTCCTCACTAAACAATTGCAAGTGCTGCCACAGCTACATAAGACAGGATTACCAGTAATGAACACTTGGCTAGCTTCCCATTTTTCATCTCAAGTTTTGTGTATATGCACTTCATTGTCTAGAGAGTTTAAACTGAAAGAAATTATTACAGGTAAATGAGAAAGTAAAATTTAATTTTTACTGACATTTTTTAAAGGTTAGAATCAAATATGTGTGCTAGAGGTAGAATTTCAGCTTCTCCTTTCAGTTAGCAACTTAAAAGGGTTGATGGAATTCTATATCTTGGTTCTCTATATATATCATCTCCAATCATGAGTTGAGATATTGTGCAACCTATCTTGTGCATTCCCCAGTACAGAGTGACAGATTAATCTGATGTTTGATGCACACCCTTAGTTCTGAAGCCAATACAATTTAATAAATTCAGTATCCAATATGGACGCAGCCAAAAAATGGTGGATTAAATATTTTTCGCAACTCCCTCAATATGGGTATTAAATGAAAGGGCTTGGCTAGTAGATTAGACTACACATTGAAAAAAAAGTGCAAATCCAAAATGGCCGCCAATAAAGTGGTGGATTACATAATAATTTTCGAACTCACTCAATACGGGTATTAAATGAAAGGGCTTCACTAGTGGAATAGAGTACATATTAAACAAAACGCAAATCAAATATGGCCGCCAAGAAAATGGCGGATTACATTTTTTACACATCTGCCTCAATATGGGTATTAAATTGCTTGTCCGGTAGAATAGAATACATATTGAAAAAATGCAAATCCAATAGGGCCGCTAGCAAAATAACATTTTTTACTTTACCACGACTTATGACAATTATTAATAACTAGCTGGCTCTGCAAGCTTCGTTCCGCCCTTTCACTTTGGCGATAATGGCTTACACATATATGCTGTCGCGGGCTTTTTTGTACGACTATTTAAGGTTAACATTTCCATTATACATTATATACATGTAACTCTAAAGGTTTTTGCAGAGCATACCAGAATAGCTCGCATACGATGGAATTTTTTCCTCCTTACTTGCCACTTATCGTTATATTTTGGACAATTCACACAATATCTTTATAAGTTCTTTATATGTTTAAGCTATATTATTGTAAAGTTTCATTAAAATCCATTCAGTATTTTTTGCGTGAAAGAGTAACAAACATCCATACAAAGTTTCGCATTTATAATATTAGTAGGATTTTCGAAAATTATTAATAATTTTCAATTAACGTAACATATACGTCTGTATATATGTAGAGTTTAGTTTACATTTCCTTAAAGAACTTTACTTTCTTGGCTTAAGTAGGTTATACGTACATAAAAATAAAATATGAAGGAATTGTAGAAACGTCTACAATTCTTTACATTTTAGTGTAAAAATAAATATATCATAAATAAATCACTTCAGTAATAAAAAAGATCATAACACATGACTTCGCCCGGCCCGCTACTGCGAGGCGGTTATTGCACTTTTCGCTTGCGCGTAATTTTTATGCTTTTGATATCTTCTAAACTATCTGTCAGAGCGCTAAGTATAAATGGCAATTACAATCTACATTTAATACTCTAGCTTATAAATATATTTATTTGGACAAAGATTAAAAGTGAATTTGTATTCACTTTTAATCTTTACGATGCTATTTTTTGTAAAATAGCATCGTAAATAGTAGTATTATTTATAATTGATCGTTCTAAAGAAAAAGTTGTTATCGTGAGATAACCGTAGAAGATAGAGATATACCAGCGTAGACTTTTTCGTAGACATTTTTAAGATAAACAAATCCGTTATAAACATTTTGAGCTACCTCGTAGCTCGAAATGCTCGTAGGTTTAGCAAGCGTTTGCAATGTAATCGCACAAAAATATGTTGATTACGACAAATCTTTGAAATTGGCTGTACATTATAGTTTATATGAATTTATTATACATATTAACCTTCCTCTTGAATCACTCTGTCTATTGATAAAATCCGCATTAAAATCCGTTGCGTAGTTTGAAAGATCTAAGGGAACAGACATCGGAAGCGATTTTGTTTTATACTATGTAAGGATTAAAATAAACTAAATCATTTTTTATAAGGAGGGCAAACGAGAACCCTGTTTGCCTAATATAAAGTGGTCGCCGACAGCCATAAACACCCACAATACCAAAGCAACTGCAGATGTATTGTCAGCCTTTAAGGAAGGAGTTTGCTCTTTTCTTGAAAGACCCTATGCCATGCCCCTATAAAGCTGTAGTTGTGTAAAAGAGGCTGATAATTATATCTCTGTTGCAGAAAACATTGCACACTGCAGAGATGAGAAACTGATTGAAGTGTACGCCAGCGCATGGGAGTACACCATGTACATCAATTTGGAATCTGTTTCTTATATGTTTGCAGAAATTGGTTTAAATGCTATTAAAAAAGATATTAAGATATAAATTCTGTTTTATTTTCTAATGTGATAGTATTAACCTGAATAAGATAATAAAAGAGTTTCATAACCCACTATTACACAGAAAAGAGAAAGATGAAGAGCAGAATTATGAGAATTTAAACAAACGACTAATGCGCTTTTTATAAAGCAGAGTTGCCTCTCACTCAGTTGCATTCAATTTCTGTACCTCGATACGTTCCAAAACTGCGACTAAAATAGTGGTAAAACTAGCAAATATTATAGTGAGTTGCGGCAGATTCTATTCCCTTATCCCTTCCTTCGTCTCCTTTTCTTTATCCACTTCCTCTCTCTTTCCTACGAAAGACTGGTAACGCATTGGAAGCAGTGGTGATAGGTCTCCGACTACAGCTACGGCTAGTACTCCGGTCTTAGCGTTTGTATGGAGTACTGAATAGCAGGTCCCAGAACTATTAAACCCGTTTGTGACGATAAGACGGCGAAACGATTCTGATGAGGGTGACGGTAAAAGTACCTACTAGTACGCCTCGAGTGTTCTCCTCCCAGTCAAATATTTGTATGATGATTTTCAGAACCCACAAATATGCTCAATTGATTTGTATTCCATTTGAATCATAATAATCTACACTATATATGTACAAGACTTAAGAGATAATTTAAATAAAATAAACGCAATAAAATATGTAAAATTCATTTTATCCAAATAAAACTAATATCCAACAAAATCTTCCGCTTGACCTTTCCATGTTTTCGTTTCTATATAAAAACAATTAACGTTTCGTGTCCATGGCAACTACAAAACAAAACACCGTTTAATTGTACGTGTTGTTTTTTAAGTGGTTCCACCCGAAAGGAAATAACGATAATGGTCCGTATTAATATTGTCATCAACGTTGTATAATTACTACACGATAGTGCTGATTTCTACTTACAATTTCCAGTTTGTTTTTAAAACTTTCCTGTACAAAAAACATGCTTAAATCAACTGTAGGAATCATCCATCTTTTTGAATACTCTGCTTTTAAAATTCGGCTGCTGGTGTTCACACCACCGCCACCCATCCCTATCGGACTATTTTGAAATTTTCGTGCTGTCATTCATCCGGCGAGGGCTTCGTAAACTCCCTTTATTTAGAGAGCTAAGAAGTATTAGCTATTTTGTACGACATAATATATTTTTTTATTAAAAATTATGCAAATTATGTTTAATAATAAATTTAAACATTATTCATTTGAAAATATAGGTTAAGGATTAGGATATAGCAGGAAATTTTTTTAAAAATATTTTGATGCAAATTTGAAAAATGTCGAGAACTTCCATAAAAAAGGTTGGAAAAAGTGAATCTGAATGTTAGCATATTGAAAACAAATTCGATAAAGTAGATTCGCAAAGGGCTCCCGAGGCGAAATGATACCTTGCTGTAAATTGACCCAAATTTAATGTAAAATTAGGAAGGAGCGATGCTGCGGGCGGGATAGCCTCCTTCATCATTTCACACCCAATTAACTTTTATACCGCAAATATAGGTTTGGTTACGTAACCAAACCTATATTTGCGGTAAAATTTTATTTGTTTATTTTATTTATTATTATAATATTACAATGTAAAATATAAATAATTTAATAAGTAATAATAATTTTGCATTATTAATATAAATGTATACATCTCATCATTATGTTAAATAGTGCATAAAAAGGGACGAATTATGAGCTATATAAGCTATAAATATAATGTCATGATTTGCTTCTACTTTCCATTTTTTAACTCAAAATTAAAAGAATGACATAAGACACCTGATATTTTTTTTAAAAAACCCTAGTAGTTGCCACATTTATACATTTATGGTTACAGTACCAGGTGTTCAGTGGCATCCTACGAAGTCTTGTATTTACTTAGTGCGGATTTATTATCACTATCATAACTAATATATATGTGAGCACATATTTTATAATTTCTTCAAACAAGTCTTCCAGTTATATTTCTCACTGTAAATATAAATTAACAAAATATAAAAAGCCCCCTCTTCCTATATTATAAATTATATTTGAATATTCTTCATCATACGAATATTGAAATATCGACATATCGAAATCGTTACTTGGAATTTGATATTCGTGACAAATTGTTTGGTTAGACGCAGTTGGGTTTCAGTAATATATCAGTGTCTCGTCAATTAGAGGTATATACATTTTATGCCATTGTTATCTTACATAGTATCAAATGCCAAGAAATAAATATAAAATTTATAAATAAGGAATGCCACAGCCATAAATTTATAATCGTATTGTTTTTCAATAAATCTATAACAAATTGTTCTTTAAAATTAGAGTGCAAATTTCCTTTCATCTAATATTCCTTATTTCTTTATGAAATCGCTTGAGAATTGTGTATTGCACGTGACGCTTCTGTGACCAACGCGATTGTTCGTACGTGTTTCATTTCTAATCAGACGATTCTAAATTCTAAAGTTAATTCGCCAGACAAGCTGTGTTTTGCTACGAGACTAAATTCGTTACGAAGATGTTTACTTTGAGATATAATGTATATGCATAGCTTGAAGAATAAGTTGGCTGAAATGACAGTCCCCCAGCTTGTAATGCTAGTTAGTAAGCGGTCGTGGCATGATTACACTTGGAGAATAAAGGCCGCGGCTTAATGACCTTAAAGCACACAAAAATAACTGTACGCAATAAAACATAAAAATAAATTCTTAATCATATTTAGTTTTGGAGTCAGCGTTAGCCAAGGTAATACCAACATACGAGAATGCCTTAAGAAACTTCCAAGGCCATTTCAAAGCAGTCTCGTGAACAATGCAAATGTAGGTTTTTGAAAATGTGGGCTTACGTAAAAAAGTTCTTAACTGAGAAAATTTCGTAAAACATACTCACTGTCTTGGATTGATACACGATCGTTTATCTAACGAGACGCAGGAGAACAACGTCAATTCAGTCAGAGTCAATTAAATACGCTTTATTAAGAATAATTCAAAAATAATCTTGATCAAATTATATGAGAATACATGATGACAACCAACTTTCAAAGATAATAAAAAAATCCTAAGTACACATTCGCTAAGCACGGCACGCTACTGCGCGGCGACCGGCTATTCAAATCATAGATTTGAGGTAAAATTTAAAAAAAAAGATACAGACGAATTCCTTTTTGAAGGCCGATAAAAGGATGCTTATCAATGAAAACATAGTTGCGTGTGACGCGATACGTATAATTTTAGTTATCAATTTGCTGACAGTTTATAATATGCCTAGCCCGATTATAAACTGAAGAAGTTCACAATACGTCGGTGACATATATTCATTAAGAAGGGCAAAGTAACTTACCCGAATAGTCATTTATACCACACCACTAATACTTACTTCGCAATACTTTAATCTATTGATATATATAATAAAAAGG
Organism: Papilio glaucus; assembly: GCA_000931545.1. NCBI lineage: Eukaryota > Metazoa > Arthropoda > Insecta > Lepidoptera > Papilionidae > Papilio > Papilio glaucus. The sequence goes on along the minus strand of JWHW01033424.1, from coordinate 69,252 downwards.
TAACTGATCGCTATCTGTACATGAAAGGTATTTGAGTAGAACTATCATTTGGGGCCTTTATAAACGCAATACAACCCAAAACAATGATTACTAGAATTTTTGTCTGTATGTCTGTTTGTCTGTGCGTTTGTGTTAAGTTCGGGTGCGGAGAAACGGCTTAATCGATTTGTTTGCAGTTTTCACTAATATATTGTGGTAAGCTTCACTTACCATTTACTGTTTGTTTTATCTCTATCGGTTAATAAATAAAAAAGTTATATCAATTTAAAGAACCATGTCGAACATTTGTTTGATAAAAAATTAGTTCAATAGGTTGAAATTTAGTTAAATATATATTATGATCTTTAAAATAATGATGATTGAATGTTTATATAAAGTTCAAAACAGAGCAGTTTTGGAGATTTTGCAAGTATCAGCTAGGCACTCAGTGCGTTGAGATATTCATAGTATACGCACGTATTTGGGAGATGCGCGGCTCTCCCTGGTAATGGTAACAGGTAACAGCTATATTTGGTAACGCAGTATTCACATGTATATAGACGATTTGATAATTTATGTATGTATTCTTATGTAATATGTTTTGTTAGGTTAGGTTAGTAGCTTATAATTCCCGAGGAGGGTGGCATTAGGCAGGCGGCCGGCTGTAAAAACTGTAGCCAGACCCTAAACAGTATGGACTACGGTCACAGTTTAAACAATCATTTATGTGATTGTTAAACTGTGCTACGGTCGTACTGTGTCGACCCCACATACACAGGAAAAGGGCAGGGGATGACGATGAGGTTAGGGTAGTATTAAGTAGGTAATATCATTTCGATTAAGTAAAATTGCAGGGCGGGTGAAACCGCGCGGCACAGCTAGTACACAATAAACAAACAAATACAATAATTAATAAAAACATGAAACCACCACGCCAAGTCACACGCAAAATACGTGTTAGCCTTACGGCAAGTTCACAGTTGCAGTAACCTAGCTTCCAACTGCTAACTACACAACACATCGTCAATACGATTCATAAACATCGCACTAGCATCGCATTATGCTTTTCACTTTTGATTTGATTTTGTTGTTCATTTCTTTCCTTACTTAAAGACAAGTGGCAACAAAGCTGTTATATATGCATACATATTCACATTCAGGAGCATTTCTGATCACCTAGCATAAAGAAATGCTTGCTTGTTTTAATTTATATAAACGTAAGCAAAGTAAATAAGAAACAAGAAAGAATTTACATCTTTGTGAAACTAATTTTGAGGTTATTTTTATGAATAAAAATCGTGAGTTTTAATATGACGTCAATTCGTAACAACGAGACGTTAACAATTGCATCACATTATCACGTTATATTGTCTGGGCATGCGGTTTGGTCAAGTCTGCGTCATAGATTTGTAACAAACACATCAGGGGCACATTATTGAAATTTCACAGTGTACGATAGCGTTTTGCGTACTGAGAGCATATTGTTTGCTTTCGACGCCATGCCAGTACGTAGATAGCTTCATTGTTTCATAGTAAAGTCAACAGTCTCGATTAGAAAAGTAGAATGCATGGAGATAACAAGTGCTACAATACATTTATTTTATTATTTTTAAATATCATATGACCCTGAAAAGTTGGAAGGGGTATTTTTAAAAGATTGGTTGATTATGTAGAGGCATCGGTATCGCACACGGTAGACACTCACGAAGAAAATAAGATAGAAAATGAGATAAATTTGAATTAAATTTTGATTGCGATGAAAAGAATGAAATTGGGTTTACCCAGAAAAAATCTCTATTAAGGGCGATATAAGGAGGAACCATAACCTACGAGCATGTATGCGTAGATGTATGGATGTAGAAGAAGCAAGAGAGGTGCGCCTGGATCGTGCCAAATGGAAATCCATGATCTCTGCCTACCCCTCTGGGTTACAGGCGTTAGTACATATTTATTTATTTTATTTTTATTTATCGGTGATAATATTACGAATTATTGCATTGTAGTTTAGCGTGAATAAAACGTATGTGAAAATCTGTCATACTAGATCATTCGCTTTAAAGGTGAAGTTTCATAAAAAATATTTTACTAAATTCATGTATTATATGCACAAATAAGACAGAATTGTAGTAAATTCTTTTTGTGTTGAGTCCCAATCCTTCATCAATTAGTATGTTATACACAATTATAGGCATCAATTTTATTTTTATTCTTTATTTGATGACATTATTTAATTCAAATTTACACTCTTACATTTAATAGTCAATTTTTTTAAATAGATTATAATAATTTTAAATTGCTTCAACTGATATAATTGAATTTAAGCATTTTATCTTCAAAGAAATCTATGCGTCATACGCGACTCTATCGTTTTTCGTATTCGGCCGCTTAACGCAACCTATAATTTCGGTTAGCGCTCAGTTTACATCATTTGCAAAGTGGTAACGATACGAAATACATTCAGCGGGCTTTCTTCGACAGCAAAAGTGCGAATTGATCCATCTTATTGTTGCAGAGATGTAGCCGAATAGCTAGCGACCGACTAGTGCGGTAGTCACATATGTAAACATAGTTAAAGAGTTTTTTTTATTATTTTGTAGTATAGTTATTGGGTAGCTTTTCCATATATCTATGTAGAAAATTAATATAATAATAAATAGCCCTGTACACTTAATTTTTTGCGCAAATTCAGCATCGTAACGGTTTGAGAAATGGGTCACCTCTTGAGGGGTGCTTACATCCTCGGCCTTGGGAAGGACGATGAAGGTAAGAAATGTTTAATTAGTATTTTTATTCTTTCTATCTGCTCAAGTGCTCAAATGCAAACTAAGACTACTAGAACCAAGTTTTGGTTAAAAGTCGGTCGGTCGGTTAAAAATGGTAAACAATTATGTTTACCATTTCTAACCGACTTCAAAAAAAGGAGGAGGTTCTCAATTCGCTTGTATCATGTTTGTTACCTTATTTAGCTGCAAGTCTTCCACGCCCAAATAAATAAATAAATAACTTCGACAATTAAGAATCAATTTTGAAAATTATTTTTGAAATCGATAGTTTTTGGTCCCTAAGTGCTTATAAAATGGTTTTACTCACGTTCGCGTACATCGGTGTTGTACCGGACAAGTGTGAACGGAGTGCGACCGTAAACTAATCTCACTCACCCTGAAGAAGGACCTCAGTCAGGTCCGACACCTGTACCAACCGTAAAGTACAAACACAGATGTACGCGAACGTGAGTTGAACCGTTTTATAAACATTTAGCTAATAATGTCTCACGAAAGCCTTAATAATTTTATTACTTACCATTAAAGCAAGATTGGTCCCATTTAAACGTTATCCCGATCCGATAGGTGGTTCCAAGAATTGAAATCGGATTTTTTAATTTTACTGAGTAAAAACATCATTATTTGTTGTTCTCATATTTTGGTTTATTTTGGTACACTGGTCTTTTGCTAAAATGAATTATTTCTTATACGAAATTGTAGTTACAATAGTGTTACACTTATCACTCATTTTCTTCGTTGTAAGTTTCTTTTTATTTTATTAACCGACTCCGAAAAGAAGGAGGTTATCAATTCGATAGGTTTTTTTTTATGTATGTACTCCGTGATTTATGATCCGATTTCGATGATTCTTTTTTTGTTCGACAGCTAGTGCTCGCCATTTGGTCCCATTTTTTTGTCAAGATCCGACCGGTAGTTTTTGAGTTATTCTTAATAATACGTAATATGACAATGCTGAGTTTTACATTCTTGGCTTCCGTAGGCTAAACTATATGACTTACACTAAAATATTGTATAAAATATTTGCAGCCCTTTAAATAAGCTAATTAAAAATCCGCGATTACATATATCTATCTTGTATGGTTGTCTCACAATAACCATTTTTTTCTTAGGAAACATTAATTAAAACGCATACAACACTTACTACGCTATTATTCGTGTTCGGTATGAATCCTTATCCATTTAAATGTGTTAATTATCAAGAGAATTTAATGTAGATTATAATTGCCCTTTGAACTATATCATTCTGCCCAATAGTTTTGAAGATATCAAAAGATTAAACCACAAAGTAAGTAAAAACTACGCGCAAGTGATTTCAAAAGCCGCGCAGTAGAGGGCTAGGTTTAGCGAAGTGTTATACTTAGTTTAGTTATTTAGTATCATAGTTGTTATTAAACTAATATTTGTGTATAATATAATTGTATAAGAGATGTATTCAATTAAATCTTTATTAAGTTATTTTGTACTTTTTAGTTTTTAAAGTCGGTTTTTTTTAAACGTAGTTTTTTTTACTAAAATCTTATTTAAGATTTTCGATTAAATAATTACAAATAACGAACGCATGAGGCAAGCAAGGTGTCTTGTACTAGTCAACCCCTGAAGTGAAGAAAAATAATGACAGGTGGACAGTCATTAGCTGATTTGTCAAAATGTTAATATTGCAGTCAACTAGTCAAAATTTAAAACAAACATAGTAACAGTTACCACTGAAATGGACCTGATCGACCCCAACATCAAAAATGTTTTCGTTGTTTTTAAGGCACCGCAAGCAATAGGCATCCACAACAAGCAAAATACAACGCTGCTCACGTAGTCCGTTTCTTCCATCGCTATCGCTTTTTGGAGCCATATTCAAACACACACGCCCAACGTTTAGTGCTATTTAGGACCCTTGTATACGACGTATTTTGTTGAATACGATTTGGACGCCTAGCAAAGGCAAGACCGTGGACGCCTTATTACTGTATCCCCACAAACACGCAGATAACGCGCTCATGAAAAACGCGCGTCGTTTGCGCACACAAAAAATGTCGTGTACAAAGGCCCTTAAACTCACGCCATATTAATAAAGACAAATTTTAACTATATTTATAAAAAATTATAACTATATTTATAAATTACTACTTGAAAGTAGAGGGGGGAGGATCTTTGTATGTAATAAAGCTGGTCACCGGAAGAAGGAGGGGTAAAAAATTGAAAAAAACGGGTCACGTAGTATAGCTACGAATATATTAAGCTTGAGTTCTGTCCTTCCTTAATTCTTTAAACCTTATTTCAATAGACATTGATCTTGATATATAAGAGACACAAGATAAAACAACGTTAATGGAATAGTCAGAAGTAAATAAATTCGAAGGGGAGATTGGGGCGTTCCTAATATTACAAAGGCATGGCCTCAAGTCGAGGATCATTCTTTCCTAATGGGGTTCAGTCCTTGACCTACATGGCCGATGTTACTTCGGACGGCTATTTTTACATGCTGTATCGGTAATCTTTACAACTATATTGATATACCAATTTTATTGTTCAGTCATCATTAATGTGAGTGGCAGTGTTGGCAAGGGTCGTCACAGCAGGACTTAAATTGATAAGATTAGTGACATACTAAAGAAGGGCGATATAAGGAGTGCCTGTAACCTGATGTAACTGTAACATGATCTCTGCCAACCTTTTTGGGTTTTTTTCTTTATAACAGAAACTGGCAAACGAGCAAGCGCTGCCCCTGCTTCAAGCGACCGCCGCCCATAGGCATCTGCAACAACCTAACGAGTAGCAGATGCGTTGCCTACCTTTAACGGAGGGGATGACAAACAGAATAGGTTGAAATTTTAGGTTTAATTTTTATTTTCCTTTTCCTGTTTATCCCCTCCCTGGGGATACCCCTCCCTCCCCTTCCCATCCTTTCCTTACTAGAAATGGATGGGAAGGGAAAGAAGAATAGAATTAGGCCTCCGGAACCTCGCTCATCAGACGAAACGCAAAGTACTTCTACTTAAAGCCTGTTTTCTGTGAGGTCGTGGTATTTCACCGGACGAGCCGGCCCATTGGTGCGACAGATGTTGTTGTTGAGGTGTCTACCACGGGTTACGGCGAGCGCATATTTATTAATTTATATTCATCTTCAATCTTGTGAAGTAGCAAAAAATCTAGCATAGCTTTTTCTCTGGTATTTGTTATTGCGCATTTAATACAGAAAATTGCGATGATGTGTTCAGAAATTGTTATTTTATCTTATGTAAACAATTTCTATTATTGTGTTAACTGTGTATATGTAGACAGCAATCAGTTTTATCTTCAAGGTGCTTTAATGTACAGGTTATGTCGTTGTAAATGTTATTTTAATCACTGTGATTAATTAGAATTCGCTCGGTGACATTTTTATTGGTTGCTTGATAACCATAATTAATTGTTTCAACTAAGTTTTTATGGCTTAAAAAATCTTTATTATTTTCATATTTACTATATTATTTATTTATTTGTCGTATAAATATATATAAAAATATAGTTTTTACAGTTTCTCTAGAGAATACCTTTTGAGAGTATTTATTTACCATTTGCAGTTCGAACATAATTAAATTTTGAAGGTTTTAAATTATAATAATTATCAAATTAATTAAATTTGCTTTAATTTATAACATGCTTTTTTTAAATTATTATGCAGTCTATTCAATTCATTTGTATAACGCACCAATTTGAACTACCTAAAAGAAGGAATAATAAGAAATTCATATATTGAAAACACTCTGTATATTACTCTGCCTACTCTGAAAGAGGTGAGGGATTATTTACTTAATAAGAGTAAGTTGAAATTGTAAATGCACTGCACTTATAATATGTTAATAAACTATGTAGAAATGAAAAGATGGCGAAGCGAACGATGGGCGAACAGCCCATACATAATGATACTGAAGTACCTATGTCTTAGCGAACTTCACCTTCCCCAACAACACAGTTTAACAATCGAAGTACATATAGTTGTGAAACCAATGTACTTGCATAGAGCGACGGCGAAGATCTAGCGGGAAGGTGAGCGGCCCCCGATCGCACTTAGTTTGCGCACTCGAACACTAAGGACGTTAGACTACATACAATACAAATAGCTACTACTAGAAAATAATTTCATGCATCATTTTTCTTTTTTGACAACCCTGACACATTTGGGACTGCTAGTGGAAGTTCACCCGCAATCAAAGGTGTTTCCCAACTGTATGTTTGTTTAATCTGTGCCATACAAAAAAAACTGTGCCAATACATACTTCAGGAGTTCAGTATTTAATAGTTGGTTGTTATAATCAACTTCACTACTTTTATTTACTAGATATAAACCACTAATAATGCGTATGGCATTCTCTGTAGTCACAAATAGTAAAGTAATGTAGGTCCGTAGCACTACATAGTGCCAACACGATGAAGGCGCAGGCAAAAATAGTTGAAGTTCAACTGAAATTTATTTGGACTTACGCGGACGTCAATTTATCGCCAATATTTGTTCTTCCCCTTATCTCTGTATTTGATTCCAAACCACGCAAATACTACGACTTCATGTTTCAATTGTCATTAAAAAATCGTAGGGCCAAAGTTTAATGGATAAATTTTACAATTTTAAGGGTTAGTTTAAATTATTTATAATATTTAGAATAGAGATACGAGTATGTCACCAGAGTTTGTGGGAAAAAAATTAAGCTATTGTGTTGTTTTCGCTTCTTGAACAGTATACAAAACGTAAATTTGATTTGACGTTTGGAAGTGGCTGTAAAACGAGTTTTAAAAAGTCATTTACATAAATACCAGTGAAATTAATATAAGCATGTTTGAAAAATGGAGAAAAGGAGACGAGGAAGGAATCCGTAGGCTCTATCTGTAATTCGTTATAGAGGTTGCGGATGGGTTTTAGATCTAGTTTTAGTTGGCAAGAACTTAAAGTTGAAATATGTTGCATACGGTAAAAAAACCACATTTGATATTTCATAACTTAGGTGTAAATCAGATAGCCATTGCTATCTCTGCCTACGTCATAATGCTTGGAAGATTATTTTCAAAAGTCATATATATTTTATATACATTTATGTAGATATAACTAGAAGATAAACATTTTATTAGTTCAATTTACTTGGTAATTACGCATCCTCTTTGTCACATGAAAAACTCATTTCCTTATCGGATTGTAACCTTGGTTTGTTGATTCATTCGTTTTACAATGTGAGCAAATAAAGAGTTCCTTCTTTTCCATTGTGTAATTATAATTAGCATTTTCTTAACAAAAGAAAGTTAAGGAAGGGAAGGAAGAAGATATCCATGTTGCATGATTCCCCTCACCTCTCTTGATTCTTCTTATACGCAAATATAGCTAAGAACCAAACAGCCGCATGCGCATCAATCATATAAATGGCAGAATTGTAATATCCCTACTGTACGATATTTTTAGATTTGTTAGATTGTTCGCTGGTCTTCGCACGTCGAGCCGTCCTATTCACGCAACAGCTTCTACGACTGGCTCTACCGCTGTTACAACAGCAATAATTTATATACAATCGACATACTATACAATCTCCTTCTTCTTGTGTCTCTTCACTATTGAAGGTTAGTCCCTAACTTCTCAAATGTGACCCCAGTCTGTGCGTGGCGAATATAATACAATAGATTATTTCAAATCGAGCATGTTCATATTTTGAAGGGTAAAATCCAGCGACGTGATTACTTTTGTAAAAGCGTGCAAAAGCTTTCTTATCAGATATTACCAAATAATTCTGTTTCCGCTTGGTTATATACCCTGCTATGTAAAACGTGAATTGCGCACGATGTACTACTACAGTAGGTAAATAAAACATTACGTATAATGGCCAGAGTGCACTTGCACGAACGGAATCTTGTTATTGGATCATGGGAGGCGGCGGACCATCATCGGACGTCAAGACGCGCGACCGGTTTCCATCCCGGTGTTTACGTACTGCGCATAAACATGGTGCTTTGTTTCCTCTTTTGCTTAACGTGTAACATAGGTTTAGTATGCTCAAATCAGTCATTTTATAACAGTATAATGTAGTTTTAGGAAAAAGAATAGGCTTTTACTAGCTTCACCATCTAATTCTACAATTAGCTAAGATCGCTCGTCCCTAGTTTTGAATAAATAAAACATTCTAACATAGAACATATCGAAGGATATACGAGTGCGTCACCAGTCACCATATGATAACAATGAGCTATATTGTTGAGGTCACTTTTTAAAGTATCAAATGACGTTATCGCGACCAGTGAGGTCTTACTTATATATCACCTAGTATTTGTTAAAGCTTACGCGTGATTGACGTAAAAAAAATAATTCCACAAGATCTTTGCACGTCCTGATAAAGACTAGAATAAATAGAACAATCTCCTTATTGTTTGAGACGTCTTAAATCTATATAGGTTGCATGATAAGTGGTGTTATATACTTAGCCTCATCAAAGATTTCCATTGCGGTATCAAATATTTAAATATACGCAAATTAGAGATAAGTAGTAAATACCTGCTACTCGTTTTTAATTTTGTTAATATTATATGTATAAATGTAAATATGTAAATTTTTAACGCGACATGATACTACTCAAAGGCATGTAATGGACGAAAAAACACCGTAACAGTGGTTTTGACGTTATAAGATGTGTGTGGAAAATTAACAACAAAAAAAAGCAACAATGATTTATGACATTCAAGTATGTATATACACAATAACTTTTGTTTTTTCTCCCTTAATGTAATTGAACGACCTATATTTATAGGTATAATATTTATCATAGTGTTTTATAATGATATAAAATATTTACGAAATTTAGTGTTCCGGGTTCATGTTATCATATCAAGTTGTTACATTCAAGTAGTATAGATTTAAAAAAAAATGTGTCGTTTAAATAGGTTTTGCTAATAATGTGGTCATGTGTGTTGTGAATAAGGTATTAAGTATTTAGCGTATCACATAGTCGGACATTGCGAAAATTTTATCAGACCACTTTGCGAGGTGTTTAAAGAAGGCTTCGGCAGCCAAGACCCCGCCGCATTTAAACATTATCTGTAAGTCGCGTTCAGTGTTTCGGAAACGTTCAACCAACCACGATCGCTCCGGTCAATTAAACATTTTCGTCTAATTACTTTTCGTGTGTATTGTCGTTTAGATGAGTTTTAACCAACATAATGTACGGATGGTTTAACACTACCGGAGTGAGTACAACATGTTTATTATTTGCGTTAGGATTTTTTCACGCGTTCGCTTCACTCAAGATTCTTTATTATAGTTTATATTTAAATCAATGTTTACATTTATATGTAAACAATAATTCATAACCTTGACAATATTTACATCTGACTGTTAATTATTTGCATATTTTGGATGGATCGGAAATATTCTCTGAATAGAATAAAAATGGTATCAATTATTTCACGTTCACTGTCGATTGGATACTCAAGATTAGAGTTTAATAATTGTTTTACGAATGATCAATGTTTTTGGGACGTAAATTAAGACTTACTCAGATCAAAATTACAACAAGGATATTATTTTTCAATGAATTGTAATATATAATAGGGCAGGGGACCGATCTAGCAATAGACGCCGTTGATAATGATAAGTAATATTGAATGCATTGGAAGCAAAGTACAAGTAAAAAAAGGACGGCAACGCACATGCTTGTTTCGTTTTGCAGATATTTGTGGGGAAGGGGGAGGGAGGGGATCTCTTATCATCGGGCATCCAGCTTGTTGATCTGTCTGCTATCGATATCCTCTTTTTACACTTTTTCGGTCACCGGTATAAAATATTAATACACATAAACATTATACCTCATTAAATAAGTTTTTTATGTTTCTTAGTTGTACATAATTATCGGTGACAACGAAGCCTAATTTTTCTATGAATGTTCCTATGACCGGTTATCCTTAAAGCCGTACAGGCTTCTAACGTAGTTATATTATTCACGTTATTGTATCCTTAAACATAAAAAGTCTTTAATAGCAAAAAAATATATATCGTTGGATATTCAGACTGGCAGCTTCTTGTTATAAAATATTGGAAAAATTTGTTAAATTGGCCTTGCATGAATGCCGAATCATCAAGAATAAATCGTATATACATTTTGGAAAAGAATTAAGTACGTACCTAGTCCTAGACGACGTCCATCTCACCTCTCAGGAAATCGTGTTTAAAATCTTTCATTTTAATTTAGATTTTTCCGATTGATAATTGAAGGATTATTGCTTAGTGCTTGGAAAAGAATAATGTTTTAAAAACGTTTAATTATTTATTTATTTTGTCGGTCATCTTAGAATTTTATATTTGACCTAACGCATTATTAATGTCTACTGAAAATCATAACTTGCAAGCATGTTTTTAAAGTAAAAAAAAAATATAGACATAATAAGTGATTTTGTATGAGTAAGATCTTATGAATTCGCGCCATCGACATGCATTATATGCAATACTAATAGCATATTTTTCTTGTGACAGATGGCGCTAGTAGTCCAATAAGTTGTAATTATTTTATATTATTTAACAGTGGTAGAGCCCGCAACAACAACATCTGTTG
>JWHW01033424.1:5594-38948 GCA_000931545.1 Papilio glaucus | reverse complement strand
TTATTGCCAACTCTGTTACTCATTTCTGCAACATAAATTTACCTTTTTACTCTTTCTTCATTCATCTTTCCGCCCATCGAAACATTCTAAGCATATATGCTTCAATTTTAAAAACACTGTTCCTTTTAAGCCAGACTTTTCTCATACAAATCTTTTCTAATCCTATCATAGTCACGTTTGGTATATAGAACTCTCTTATGAAGCAAGCGCTAACAATTAGAGAGTAAACAATATGACAATTATGTTAATAATTAACACTACAACAAGTTTGTCACACAATCATCATGTTTAAGAAAATACGACTTGTTTGCGTTCAACTCTGCATTCACTAGAATCTACATTTCACTACGTAAATATTCACATAATATTAACAGCAAATCTGCACGATTGTGTCATTGCAGTACAACAAGAGACAGGCGTGACATTGTTAACGTTTACAACGTAAAGAGTGTGTGGTATGATTAGAATTTATTGTAATTTACATGAGATATGTATAATCATTGCGCCCACACGTGACGATCCTAGAAAATTAACTGAATCACGTGAACCCTTCACTATCTTATATCTACCTATGTTCTTATAAACGTTGTCACATACAATAAAGCCACATAAGTGTTAATTTTTACATAATCTTGTCATTGAAAATTCCGTTCTAGTTCTATTTGTATTAATATTAAACGTTATTGATGAAAAAATATAACCCGTCATTTTGGCTTTTTTATTGTGAAAGAATTATTAAAATCAGCTCAATAGATTCAAAGTTTAAGTATCTATTACGATCAAATGTTTCCTCTGCATAACATATATATCAGTGTCACCATCAAATTATAAACTTAGTCAGTTTATAATTTTACTAGCGATATTACAACCTGACGGCAAATTGTGATCGTAACCATTATTGACAATTTCAGGTATTATGTCAAACGCAACAAACCTATTTTTCTCTTCGCTAAATATATTTTTACAACTATCATGTCCAACCTAACCTATAATTATCATTCATTGTAAATTAACTTTATAGAATAAAAAAATATAAAAATTATAATGAAAACTTTATAAAAATAAAATATCAGTTAGAAATTTGTCAGTTTTACTTAGACAGTTTTTAAACTGTCGAGAAATGACGTCTAATTGTCAATGAATGTTCACAATCGTTAATATGGCTAGTGAGATTATAAACTGACGAACTTCACAATCTGACGGTGACATATACAACCAATACAGACAGGTTCTTTTAATAAGTTCTAAATTAACATAAATATTTTGTAATTTCTAAAAGTACTAATATATATATATATAAAAAAATGTTTACTTACTCTTTTAACAGGTAAGTGGAGTGACGGACTATGTGTCGTACAGAACAACGCCGAGTGCCATTCGAAGCATTGACGACGAGAATGATGGCAGGGGCAGGCAGGAGTCCACGCTCCCTCCGCCGCAACTGCACGTCTGTCAGATCGGTTTGTTCATATATGTATATTTAACACGGTTATGGCTGACTTTTGTTGTATATACTTTTTATAAGGACGCAAATGAGAATCAGCTCGCTTTATTTTAAAACTACCACAAAATCCGATCCCTTATCTCCGTGAAAATGAGGACATCAGAACAAGTAAAGATGGCACTGTTTTCTTAAAGGCCAGAAACACATCTGCCGCTCCTCTGGAATTGTGTAAACTTGTGGGAGGACGGCGATCACTAAATAGTGACCTAACTAGTGAATTTCTACCCACTTGGGAATTAATCTTATAAACAACAAATCTACGATCTTATTTTCTGCAAATCGGTTTAATTTGGACTGTATCTTTTGTAAAGCATTTTTATTATTTAAAATAATAACTGTCATTCATTCAATGTCTCGCGATTACGAAATATATATTTGCTGGTTGATTTGACAACGTGCTATAATACCGGTTAATTTTATTAATATGTGGAAAACGAGTATCGACAAGAAAGCTTTGGAGCATATATTAAGACTCGTTTTCACCGTCCTGTTTTCCTAACTCCAATATACTTCACTTATAAAACACTTTCGTATTTCGTTTTTAAAATTTATGAGATCAGACCAAAGTTTGAACGCAATACTAATAAAACGAAGATGTTGTGACAATGTCTACAAACCCGGAAGCGAATATTCTGAGCATTGTACAAATATTGCCTTCGGATCGTCCAATATCGCTGCGGCCGAGACATTCCAATCTTGACGTCTTTATAAATAATAGTCTTATAAATATACAAAAAAATGTAAGCGTACTTGCTTAACGCTACGTGTATTTGCTTTATTTTAATTGGTTTCACCTTGGGGAATTAGGCATTAACTTTAGAAAATTATTTAGAATTAAAGAAAATTAATTCTATTAATATGTTTGTCAAGGCTCTCACGACCGTAAATAAAGCATTTGTAAATTTATGAATATTTTTTGATGATAAAACTAACGAAACTACTGGGAATTTGCCTAAAAACAAATTAAAATCCTAGTAATAATAAAAGCAATAAAAAGCAAGAGAGGTGTGCAAGGATCGCGCCAAATGGAAATACATGATCTCTGCCTACTTCTCTGGGTTACGAGCGTAAGCGCATATTTATTTTTATTTAATAATAAAAACAAAATTTTATCGAAATAGATATTGAATTTCCAAATGATACCAAATGTTATGATAATATGCAATTCTAATACTAATACTTTCTAATAACTATACCACTGATAGCTTGTCAATCCTTATCAATTTATTATAGACATAGTATAATGCGATATCAGTGAACAACTTTCTAATCAATGAAGTGATCACGTGCTGAACTGTCGGGTCAAGTCGCAAGGTTATTTCCTCGTTCACCGCAGACGTCCCCTTAACGACATTATTAATGCAAGCCCGTCTACTCCCTGCCGAAGGGCAGTCTTCCTCTCCGTATAAACGAGCGTGCTAGTGATGTCTGACTTGCTAATATTGCGTAAATAATTAGGAATGATATTTTTGAAGTGAAAACTTCTTTAGCGTTAGAAGATATTTGGTAGGGGAAAATCTTATGGGTTCGCGTAAACAGCATGCATCTAAGATACGCGTCAGGAACATGTTTATTTGAATTTGGAACAGTTTGTTGTTTACACCGTATATACATACCGTGGACCGAATAGACTCATATTACATATACCAATCGCAATGCTACCATCTATATTTATTTTTCAGTTTATTTTAACAGCGTTTCTAATACGGCGACCTATTTCCATTTCAGAGACACATCATGTCAGTAATAAATACAGTCTCTATTCAACTTTTTTTTGTCGTACAACAAAATAGTAGTATTATAGTAATAAATATAACTTGTTCACGACTTCTTACGCGTTTTTTGTTTAATATAAAATAGCTCCACACTTTACTTAAAAATCCACATTTAATTAAAAAAAATACCAGCAAACACAACATTTACAACTCTATTTTCCGATTACAAATAATTCTCACTAGCCAGTCCGCTTGATTGCCAGCAACATTAAGTAACTATTTGTTTTAATTTTATTCTATAAAATTTGCATGCACATCACAATAATTGCTTCGATCTTTATATTTTAGAGACATATGGAGTCAGCTCATTTATGTCACTGAGTTGCCATTAACTATTCATCGTACTTTTAACTTTAGATCGGGCTTTCCTGTATGAACACATCTAATAATATCCTAACTAATATTATAAATGCGAATGTGAGTTTGTTTGTTAAGCTTTAACTACTCAATCAACACACATTGTCAGGGCCACAGAAAATATTTTATCCCATAAAAGAAAACATTTCCCGAGGGCTAGGAAAATAAAACCTAGGTTGCCATAGTAATATATGATACGACAATAACATCTTTTTGACATTTTGTTGCATGACATGATATTTTTGTCGCATACCTACAATTCCAAGTTGTTTTACACGAAATCAAATACAAAAATTTCCAGCTAGTAAGATAAGGAAGGAATGCAAGTGAAGCCGTGGACAACAGTTCGTATAATATATCTTTGGACAGTTTAATTACCAAGGAGTGATACAATAATAAAACAATTCATAGTACATACGTTAATTACCAACAATATTGTGGCAAACGTGACGACAATGAACTCAGTATCAATAGGTTATCTCCCGACCGGTGTGAGGAATTCCACATCTCGCAATTTCTACGCAAACTTTACACCGAAAATCCGAAGAAACTAATTATAGATTACATAAATATGACTAATATTTGTTCGAATGTTAACTTTTTCTTATTGTTGAACCGTATCAATTCTATTATAACTATTTTCGTTATTATCAACAACAGAACGGAGTCTACCGATGGACTGACGTAGGCCTTTTTAACCGACTTCAAAAAGGAGGAGGTTATCAATTCGTGTGTATGTTTTTTTTTATGTTTGTTACCTCAGAACTCCGCTCCCGGTGAATCGATTTCGATGATTCTTTTTTTGTTCAAGAGCTAATGCTTGTCGATTGGTCCAATTTTTTTTTTAGTCATGATCCGACTGGTTTTTTTGAGTTATTCTTAATAATGCATAATATGACAACGTTGAATTTTACTTTCTTGGCTTACGTAGGCTAAGCTATAGTACATACATACATTAAAATTATGTATGAAAGAATTGTAGCTCTTTATATAAGCTAAATAAACGTCCGCGATGACATATATCTATCTTCTATAGTTGTCTCTCAATAACCGTTTTTACCTTAGGAAACATTAAAACGCACTCGATACTTACTACGTGATTATTCGTGTTCGGTATGAATCCTTATCCATTTAAATGTCTTAGTTATCAAGAGAATTTAATAGATTATAATTGTTCCATGAACTATATCATTCTGACCAATAGTTTAGAAGATATCAAAAGTTTAAACTACAGAGTAAGTAAAAACTTCGCGCAAGTGATTTCAAAAGCCCCATATAAATTAGATTCACTAAAATCGAGAAAAAAAAACTTTTAAATAAAAACAAAACCGACTTCAAAAAAATTATATTCAAAAACAAGAAATGCACTTAAAAGTATAAAATAATTTTACGCAATTAAACATAAGAATCAATTCTTAATCATATTTATTTTTGGAGTCGGTGTCAGCGTCAGCTAAGGAAATACCAATATACGAGGATGCCTTAAGAATACATTTTACAAATGAACTTTATACTATACTAGTGACCCGCCCCGGCTTCGCCTGGGTACCACTAAATATGTTGATCCGATCCCTACCAAACACACCTGACAAAACACACCGACTCCAAAAATAAATATGATTAAGAATTGATTCTTATGTTTAATTGCGTAAAATTATTTTATACTTGTTTAAGTGCATTTCTTGTTTTTGTTGAATATAGTTTTTTGGAGTCGGTTTTTTTTTGTTTAAAAGTTTTTACAAGGACCAGTGCACAGTTCGGTTTATTATGCTTATCGTTTTCGTCGTCTTAGCCAATAGTCGTCCACTGTTGGTCATGGCCTCACCGACTCTAATTTGACTGACTTGATTGATCGAGTGGACTTATCAAACCTTGACCAAATCATCAGTCATAATCTTATGCTTCTACGCGATTTAATTCCCCATCTCCATTCTGCTTATAGGACGTAAAGCCAACTGTTATCAGCTTTTCTTGTTGATATACATACCTCGATTTGAACAATGCGAATTGAATCTTTTTGTTATTTTTAATGCAGCAAAGGATTGTAACAAGATGCTAGTTATGTTTTAGGTTCGATTATGACGTAGTTACCTTCAAGATAAAGTGAACAAGCTAACGGTAAACTGCATTTTATTATAGGTGATTCTCGGAGTAATAATTACTTTCGATTAAAAAGTCTAGAAGTGATTGAACAACAAGTTCAATTAATCAGGCTGGTAAAATAATTGCAAAACTTGGTAATGCTTATAAAAAGCCGTTTAATTACGACGCTAAAGAAGTTAACTGATTTACGCGTTCACTTGGTATAACTGTCTGTGAGGTGTAAGCGGTCGCCGCTCGTGCCATTTCCTTTAACTGGGCCAAGTTTATAAACAAAAAAACAGAACATGTTTCAAATCCGCGCGCCTAAGGAAAGAAATGCGTCAACTTGAGCCTATAACTTTAACGTGGAGCTTTTATAGTCTTGAAAGAATTCGGCTCAGTATTTTTAATTGATCAGAAACAAACAATCAAATCTTTTATCGTTATAACATTAGTATAGAGCAGCGATTCCTAACCTGTGGTATGAGTGGCCCTGGGGGTACACAGGTCCAATTGGGGGTACGTGAAAATGATATTGGTAATGGCGGAAATACTGCGAAGTTATAACAGTTAAGTTATATAAACATTATTATAATATACTATGTCTACAATTTGTAGAGAGGGGTTCTCACAAATAAAAAGTTTTATTGAGGGGTACGGGAGCGAAAAAAGTTGGGAAGCACTGGTATAGACTATAGATAACTAACTAATGGAACCTCTTAGTACGTAGTAGTTACAAGCCAAGTTTTAGGTGCGTTTACAAGCAGGAGGAAAATGTGTGTGATGTTCAAAACTAAGTATATTTTTTTTTCAGTTATCGACGTACGACGAAAAGGTTTTCTTATTTCATATTTAATAATAAGAAGTTAAAAATGCAAAGAAGTCACTGTTTCTATTTATCGTTTTTAGTGTATTAAAATTTCACATTACTTAATAAATACACATTACGTCGTAATTGTTTGATATCATGATTAGTTACGACAGGTTATCTTATTACTCAGGGCGTTTTATGAGGCACGTTTTGTACCCGCATAACAATCGACATTCTTTATTATGAAAGGTTATGCATAAAAATAAGGTGAAATGAACAATAGTGTCGAATGAGAATACGTTTATACCATGATATGGCAATTGACCATCATGTGATTGTTCTTAAAACGAACTCAGACCAACAAATACTTGGATCCGTATTGATATGTCAGCCCTGATTCAGTGACTTTTTAGTTCTTATACCATATTGTCGATTTCTCTTAAGAATCATTCATGATTTCCATTTGTTTCTATAGGAACAGTTACTATCGCCACTGAGGACTTAGTTAAGACATCATTATCGAGCATTAAAACACCAGCAATGGCGGATCAATGATTTTATTTGGGGGATTTTTTAGTTTTTAAAAAAGCACATTTTATTATATTGAAATCAGATCAAAGTAGTGTAACGCTACTTTTAATTTTTTTAGGGAAAGCATTCTGATGATTGGGGAAGTGGGGGTTAAATGTCTTAGTCCCCTGAACTCGCCGATGATTCATCATATTACCTATGTCACTCCGGAAAAGATTACGAATCTAGTTTCAAAATCGGTCAAACAGAAGTTACTACCTGGACTACAGGAGGTAACAGTAGAACGGACATACATACATACCGTGAAAAATATTACATCCTTCTGGGTAAAAAGAAAACCTCTACCTTCCTCGTGTAGTACGTGCGTGTGCCTGTGTGTGGTGTGGTGGTATCTCTATTTATACTTGTGTGCACGCGTAAAAGCTAATACCGGTATATAGTGTCATGAACGCGCAATATAATCGGATTAGTGCTTCGAAGTAAAACTACGCATTGGGAAATGAGATTATAAAGACGGTATAACTACGGTATTCTAGGCATGTAGTTTTTGTATAAGACATTTTTATTAAATCGAATATACGTGTTTTTACGATGTAGTGCTGTATTCAGAGATGTCAAATTAAGCGTTTAATAATTGTATATAAATACTGCTTCATTCAGTCGGTGACTAAATCAACGTAGTTAGTTCAGTGGCTATCATTTTTGTCACTAATTCCCATTATTAGGTTACCTATTAGATTCATATCAATTGTTAAGATTATTTACATTATTTTCTACTTAATAATGATAATATTGGTCAGATTCATCGGTCAAGGAGAGAAGAGAGGAAAAATCTGTGCTACACATTCCACCTTGAAAGTAATATCTTCTTCTCATAGCTTCTTTTCATAGCTTATTAACAAAGTGGCTTAATTGAAAAACGAAGATTGTTAATAATGTTGTACCGATAAAAATCCTAAACATATTTATGTAGCTATATATTTATGTATGTAGTATATATTTCGGTTGATTTAAAAATGTACGGAGGCTTATTATAACTTGAAGCGTTTTATGGCGTCTCATAGATCGTGCTTCCTGGATTCTATAATAGGCTCTACGTTATTATTTAGTCTGTCGCCAAACGGCCTTCTCGCTTAATATAGTTAAGCATACGTGAAGTACGTTTTACGTGATATTATGAGTTTATTTTTTCTAACTTTAAAAAAATACGACCGAGTGTTTTACGTTCCGCCGTTATCACGTTGCCTAACGTTTAGATAAGGATTTTGTAAAATTTAGTGTTTAGTATTTTTAAAATACTGGGCTATGACTTTGTATGTTTGTCACCGATCGATTGAGAACTTCGTCAATTTAATAACCGAACTATGCAAATTATAAAATGTCAGCAAATTGTGAACTTAACGAATCATTGACGTTTTGTCGTATCATTTTTCGACAGATTATAAGCTGTCGAAGTCAAGTCGTCTATCAAAGTTGACTTCAAAAAAATTGTCTCATGAAAAATGCACACATTAACAGATAACTACATTATTCATTTAGTTCAATAAACCTAAATGTATCCCTGTTTCTACTCACAAAGAAAATATCACCAAATTTCGTTTGTATGTACAAATGTAAACAGAATTTAGAGTTTTAGACTACGTACGTACAATCCATTCGTTTGAAAAATAACCTATAATTATTATTATTTTGAAGTCGGTGTCGGCCAAGGTTAATTAATGTGTCCAGAGAAAAATCCCTTCGAAATTTAACTCTGAATAACACAAAACGTGCGAAATGTAGTACTAGCCAAAATAGTCAGGGTTGTTTTTTTCTAAACTGTATATAAAATGTTCACTTCATGACTTACAAATCACTGTTTTAATTTTCTTTAAAACACAATGTTTGGTGGCCTAGTCATTCAATGCGACATTTTTACGGCCAGCTACATTTGCTGTCGGAAGCTATTAACTTGGAACACCACATATGGGCCACATGGTCGTATGCAAAATATGCATTAATTACTTATTTTAATGAGTTATATTTGCAATGTAAGAACTGCATACAAGTTAAGTTTAAGAAAAATTAAATCGTTTCAGCAAAATATCAATGTACGTACGAAACTCAACTGCTTGTAGGAATATAATTTATAATTTTGTTAATGAATTATATAATATAATAATAAATATATTGTCATAATTTATAAAAATTGAGTCCGCACCCGCTAAGCCAATCTGAAAATTTCCAGAAAATTTCATCGAAACCAGGTCCAGCCGTTTTGGAGTCTATGTAGAAATTACATACATATGTAGACACAAACCTAGTCGGGTCATAAATTCTGTCAAAACCTTTTTTTTATTTAAGTTTGGAACGTTTGCACTTTCCGCATATAAAGAAAAAAACATTTTCATTCATTACCAAATATGGTGTGGTCGAAGAAAGAAGATTTGCACCGCAGCTGTGGTTATGCACCAACAGAGATTTTCAGTAGTCTACAAAATTAAAAATAACACTACGGCTTGTTTATCGCACTATCAAAAGATACACTGAAGATTCAAGCTTCGAAAATCGTAAGAGGACCGGCCGACCTTGCACAGTTAGGACACCAGCAATCATTAAAGCAGTGAAGGCCCGAATCTAATGAAATCCTATTCGTAAACAAAAAATCTTAGCTCTTCAGATGGGAATAAGCAGAACCAAGGTAAAAAGAGTGTTAAATTATGTCCCGGGACTACGAGCCTATCGAAAAATATCGGACATTTTTTGAACGAGCGTTTAAAACAAATAGCCTGAAAAGATCCCGCGCTTTGTTACGAGACGGTAGCGGTACGCGGGAAAAAAATACTAATAGTAATTAATAATTAACAAAAAAACACATTTAAAAGTTTGTGGCAGAACTTATGACCCGACTAAGTACATATATACATAGATAGAAGACAGATTTGAAGTTATTATATTCGGTTGTAATTCATTAAATTTATCAAAATTAATTGAACTTTGATGAAATAATCTATCGAAACGTAAGGATCTAAATTTGGCATCCAGCATTAAAAAAAGGGGATAACAAACGTGTGCAGCCCAATTGATTTCTTATTAGAATATTATTCTATTCGCAGCTCAGTATATACTTAATACTGAAAAGTGTGATACTTTCGTTGTGATACGTTTTAATTTCACGCGTGTTAAATATTCGATTTAATATATCTCGGAGTCGCGCCGTCAATCTCGGCGTTCATAAACTCGTCAGAGTAAATCAAAAATTTGTATATTTCCCTCCGGTTTCATTGGAAGCGAGTGCGGGCGAGCGCGAACGTAGTAAGCGCGCAAGCGCAACCAACCAGTCTGTCTGCCTGCTGCGAGCGCGAACTGCGAACCTGCCAACGACAGTCGTCCAAGGGCGCCCGTATCGGAAGCACGTTGTGTCTCTCATGAATACCGATCCGAAGTGCACCGCGCTGTCACACTCACACGCCGCCGTCCGCTCGCACCGACCATACCATACCATGACGCTCGCAACCCTCCCCTGGACACGCTTTCTACGCTACAACGGTACAGAGACGACCGCCTGAGCCGTTAACTCGACATGTTTACATCGCAATTGTTTATCAACGGTCGTCGCGAGCTCCCCTGAAGATCGGCAACCGATTTGAATCGTGCAAATGCGTACCGGCTGAAAAGATACGGCGAAACTATACGAGTAAAGTTTAAAAATACATTTTCTGTGGTGAGAAGTGACGTTGATACGAGATGTGTGCGTGCAGCAAATTCTACGACTTTTGGAAGAACTCTTGCGGGGCAGGTGAGCTATCGTAGATTTTAATTGATAAATGCTTTTGAACTTGTTTTATCATAAGATCATGTCCACAAAATGTCTCGTCATACCTTTTTGAAATAATTAGAAACACGACTGTTTGCCAATTAATTCAATGCCATCATACATTTTGGTAGCCCGGCAATTCAGTATGATCAGTTTAAATGTGTACTCGAACAAACAATACTTTATCATTCACAATATAATGGTCGTGGAAATGATCCGCGTTAGGTGCTGTTGTTGTTCAGTTTTTATGTGGCAACTGCTGCTTCGTGTTAAAAGTAGCACAGCTTTTTTACAATTTAAAGCAAAAAAGAAACACCTTGACGTATTTATGAGTCAATATTATCATGCGGTTTAAGCAAAGATGTCAAGGCAGATGATAACCGAACGTGGTGCTTGTATTTGTGTATGTTTTTTTTATTTATTATATGAATACTATTAATTCGTAATTACGTGGCTTAATTTTATGTTATGGATTTAAAGTTACAAAAGTGATTGTTGTTCCGCGTCTCCAACATTCAGGGCCACCGACATCATGAATGGAAATAAGTCTCATATCCTGTTTCTGCTCACGTACTTTAAATTTTTATTAGACCGTGAAAGTCAAGCCAGTATCGAAGTTGTGGCGATCCTACCGTTAAACCTAATACGAGCTGCATTATCACCTTTTCACCTTGGCACTATTACCACATTACCGTTCGTTATTCAGACGATATTGCGATATCCCACTTCCCACAAATGTCTCAATGCAGCATCTGTAAATGTTAGTTTGTTTTACCGAAAACTTAAGATGTATTGAATTTTATATTGGTAGGTAAGGATAAGATGGGTTGGGACCTGTTGGTTTTGAATATCGTATTCATTCAAATGGTTTTGATTCCTTGTTTAAACCACGAAGTCGCTAGCCTCGCTCATTGTAAGACCTTTACATTGCGGTTTTCTTTCTGTATTCATTTGTATGTTTAATTTCTCTCGGTTGAGAGACTTGCGATTAAATGGAAGTAACGAGTTGTTTGACTTTAATTTACACATGTTTTTAAAATCCTTAACACTTTAGAATTAATCATAATTGTTCTCAGTGAGACAATCAGCAAGAAACATTAGAATTTATTTTTAGATTTTATATACCCTATCTAATTTTAGTAAAAGAATAAGAGTAGTTAAAGACGAAAACAACACTAGACGTATCGTAAATGGCTGGTAGCTTAACGGTTTTAGACCTTTCGGTTGTCATTGCCAAGCTACATCTATAGAAAGGGAGCTGACGATGCTAAACTTGTACACCCTGGAGCGTATTAGGGACCTATTTGATTTTGAAGATTAGATGGTAAAAAGGAAAAAAATGTTACATGACATTTTAACTTGATCGGTGGGGAAAGGGTCAACAGACACTATTTACGAGTCTTATTTAACTCAGACTTGTTGAAATCGTTAGATTATCTTATTACGTTATTCTTGAACTACTTCCTTTAAAAAAAAAGGACCGTGCCCGATGATGTCCAGGTGACGACTTTGTTGAACAAGTTTGCGATGCCCACACTCCTTTGTGTCGCGCTCAAATTGTCAGATTATTGAAATGCATACTTATTAACATACAAACAACTCTATAATTTGCCACGCTAGAGTATATCCGATGTTCGATTTATTTTTACTTTAATGAGCTACCCTTAGCGCGCGGCTCTACGTAGACGACCGACTTGTGTTGTAGGGTACTTAACAGAGTCCAAGGTACCCCCGATATGTAAATCTGACGCGTTCGAGGATGTACAGAAATCCCCGCTTCGGCTCCCGTACCACTATGTAACTTTTAAAAGTAATCGCTATAGTACGCTGCATCTATAAATCTTACCGAGTTTTCCTAATTTTGGAAAAAAACGTCTAAAATACAGAGTACCGTGACTATAAAATATGACTTATTCGGTTTACTGAAAACACTCATGTAAGTGTTTTCTTCTTTTTCATCTTGTTTTATGTTTTGTATTTATTAAAATCAGTAAATAACGATACGACTTAGTTTGTTTTCGAGTCTTAGCCAACTTGTGCCACATATGTCTGTTTGTTACATATGTATGTACATTAAAATACTTCGTATGCCTCCGTAGCCACAAACTACTTTTGGGATTTATTAATCGCGTACATAAGTAAAATAGCATTGTTTTCTCTGCCTACCCAATCGAGATTAGAAAGATGAGAAAATATTTTTAAGTATCACGGTGTTAAATTTTCGTATCCATAATTATTTAGGTCACAATGACAAAACTCTCTAATGAAAGTGAAACTTGATAACTTATGGGTACAGTAAAGCAGTTAAAAGTGAATATGACGGGACCGCGCCCGAGCAGGTCTTGTGTCGTCCTTCCGCGCCTTTCTGCATGTCAGACAAATTTATTTAATGGTGCCTTAAAACGAAATATGAATCACAAATATTCATAACGCTTACATACGTATTTAATTTTACAATTATTTGCATGTTAGCTTTAGGGCACGTTCAGTCGTATTGTGTTAAAGTTACAATTCGTAATAATGGCTTGTTTAGATTAAGAATCTGCTGACCTTTACCGGAGTCACCAATGGACGTGTCTTTCTTTAGTTTTCCTTTTTGTAAAATCTGTAAACAATTTCTACTGTTATTGTTCTTGAGCATTGCATATTGTTGTTTAGTAAATTAAAGTTTTTACTAAGACATGGTTCGTAATTCTTTAATGTAATTGACCAAAGTAATTGCGGGTAATATGTATTCCGCGTAAATTATATACTTACTAGCTGTGGGCCAAGCTTCGCTCTGCGTTGTCTTTTGCGGTGTATATGTCACAAGATATATTTAGAATATAGCGCCATCTAACAAAAATATGAGTTATCTGTAAGGACCTTGACAACGCTCCAACAATAGATAATGCAAAAACCTATCAAAAGATGGCACCATCTTTTTACATTAATTATTTACATATTTTTTGACGTTTTTGTGGAAAAAACACCCATACAGATAAATTTAAAAATTAAAACCGAATCCGAATAAAATTGAAAAAATTCAAGATATTTAGTCAATTAACAGTAATTTCACGATACCGTTATCCATCGTCTTACTATCACGAATTTAAACTAAAGATTTGTTTTATTATAATGTGTGTGTACAGCAAAGGAATCTAACAATTTGTCAGTCTACGTTTTCGTCCGAAGATACGTACTAAAAAATGACATGTTTACTATACGCACAAGGAACGAAAAATCTAATAAAAAGAAGCATTGTTCAAACGCATTGTCTTTAACAAGATGATTATTAATAGTTGGCACAGGTTGATGGATATAAATTGTATATTTCCAACGTAATTTTGAATTCAAAAACAATATCGCAATTCCGATGCAAGGACGTCGCTAGAATTAGAAAGATTCTTCACAATAAGTAAGGCACTGTTACAATTTTCTAGTAATAATTATTATAGAAAGTAATAACAACAGTACAATACGGACCGGTTGTTGTCATTTATACTGTGTTCGGGTAATAATTATTTTATCATTATTTTATTATCTGCATCAAACTGGTACACCGCCAGATTGAAATGACATCACAATAACGATGTTGTAAATTACTAACAAAACGTTTTAATGACGTCTGATAACATTTCCCAATCTGATAAAAGTAAAGTACGTAATTATGAATCCATTAAAATTTCATCCACGTTCAGATTCAAACTTGTTTTACTGTTATGTAACTTAATATTTATTTTATCTATCACAACGAAAACTTAGAAAAAATTAAGCAACGGAAAAGATATAAAATCTGCGTAACACTAAAAGTAGATTTAGATTATTAGAATCAGTCTGAAAACTGTTAATTCAGGCCTCCTTCTATACCACGATATGTAAAGATATTTGTTTAAAATGTTGGTAGTAGTTAGTTAGTTTAAAATATTAATCGTTAAAGGAGGTAGCCCCCTTTCTTGGAGAGGTCACTACCGTGCCCCAAGATTATTGTATGTTCTATTTATAGCACAGTCGAAAGAGGTATATCAGGACAATGCGAAATGGAAATTCGTATCTATACCTAACCTTGTGCATCTATAACAACAAAAATACATGTTTTGTCTTACAAAGTGGTAGAGAATCTAAAGAGGTGATGTCGCTTTGTTAAATATTTGTCAGGTAGTAAATATCATCTCATACCTTATGATCTTGTTATTTACGCCAGTTTATTGTTTTGTTTGCATTCGCTGATAATTTTATTGCGATGCTTTCATTAAACATAGTCCTTATCATTTAATACTTTGTTTAATGGAATTTAACCAAATAGTTTGAATATGCCTATAAATGCCTATTGATGAAATATAATAGTTTTTAACTAAGAACAACAAACTTATTGAAAAAAAATAACAATGGCGACCGCCAAATTCCATTAATTGAACGAGCAAAAGTCTAGTCGCCACTTGTTTTGGCGAGGCGCCTGAGAGCATCGTTCTTTGTCGCTTTCTCCAATTATTTTTTTAATTGATTTGTTTACATTATTCATTTTAAGTCTGTTGTTTTAAGAAGGGATTATTATTGGATATTTATTAAGTGAAAAGAAATTTACACGAAGAGAAATTTTTGGTTGTTAATTTTAATTATTTATTTTCAAACTACATAATAATGAGAAAAAGGTATAGAAATAACTAAAACTAATTTTGTGTTGTCCTTATTATTAAATTTTAATAAGAATTTATTTAATCATTGAATTAAATCAAACGGTCAGAGGTTCTGTACTCGGCCGGTCTGAAATAAGGAGTCTGCAGGATACTTAGGTACAAATGTGATTCGATCATCACCTATAATAAAACACACTCGTTGAAGATGGCCTTGGGAATGAATGGTCGATAATACTACATAAGTTAATAAAAACCTAATTTTCAATAGGAAAATATTTAAGTTTCAATTGCTGGACAGATGATTTGAATGAAAATGAAAAAAGGATTGAAACAAGTTTCCGGCCGACAGTGAGACGAGGGAATAGGCTGTTACTAATCTAGTGCGTACCATCTTAGCACATCGCCACTCTTAGTATTCGAAGGTGGTGGTCAATCGCTAGTTTATTCATAATAAAAACATGACGTCAATAGATGATCTCATAGCAAATTATGATATTTCCTAAAACAGGTTAATTGTATTTTAAATTAGTTATATCACTATAATGTTAAAAAATCTAAGGAGGTAGACAAGTCTAGCAACCACTATTCATTTTAGCGCTCCCTTATTTGCTTGGTGTGTATGTATATTTGTATGTACTACGTATGTTTATTTTGGACCCATTCAAAACGTAGGAATAATTTTAAACGTTGCACACTTATCAAGAGCCAATAACAATGTAATATTTTAATAGTTTGTCCCGCTATCCTTACCAGAATCTTCAGAATTTTAGGATTTTTACATTGAGAATAACGCCATCTAGGTGTTAAAAATTAAATAACAATGCATACTATATGTAATGGAACTTGCGTATTTTTTTAGTTTTTAAAACTATTAATTAGTATTGAAACTATTAGAAGTTTACAATGACAAGGAATCTATCGTTATAAATCGGGAACTAGCTAAACTCGTAAATAAATATTTATGATTAATATAAAACGTCAAACGAATTTTTCCCCGAAGAAAAGTCCCGTAATGTACAGGTACAGCTATAGGTTACTCACAACGTATTATGTGTATTTAATTTAATAAATGAATACTAACGATGAGTCCTAACAACGTTTACATAGAAAATTCTAATATTAAATTACCACCCTCGACATGTATGGCTGTAATCGATACTGTGAAGCCCGACATAGGCAATAAAGGAAAGGAGTTTCAACGCATTGTTTTACCATACATGCATATTACATTACGGCACTAATATATACCATTTGCTGCATTTTCATTTATTTATTTTTTATATAAGGAGCACCCATAACCGACGAGCATATATGCGTAGATGTATAAATGTAGAAGAAGCGAGAGAGGTGTGCCAGCATCGCGCCAAATGGAAATCCATGATCTCTGCCTACCCCTCTGGGCGTGAGCGCATATTTATTTTATTTTTTAAATGAAATTATAGTCAACTCTACTCTGTTTCCACTTGGGGTCGGCACAACAGGCCTTCCTCTGTCATTTAAATTTTAAATCTATCTATCCTCTGTCATTTCAGTTTAATTGAATAAAAAGTTTAATTTTATTAAATTGTTATTTGCTTAATAAATTTTCCATGTATGTATACGTAGGGCCGGTAAAAATACACTAACATATTATGTAACTGCTATATGTCAGCCTTTCTCCGTTTTTTACATATTTACATGTATGTTCACACCGTCAATTGTTGATAGCAAACTGCCTCAGCGAAAGCAATTGTACTTCCTAATTTATGGTTTTATTTGTACACGAATCATACATCACACGAAATCTTTAAATTTCAAACACGTCAAACCACGACAACGGCCAAGTTAGACGATAGACCACCTGATGTAATGAACGCTGGTACCCAAAGATATTAAAGGTGGATTCAATTAGTAAGTCAAGATGATTGGGTTTGCGTCACTCAATCATCAGATAAAACGCAAAGTATTATATACCTCTACCTCACACCGGTGTTATCTGAACTCGTGGTTCTTAAGTTATGTTATTAGGTCTCAAGTATGACAGAAGACGAACTTGTGTTTGACGACACCAAGCAATAGTCTTTAAAAAATAATGTTACATACCAAGTTCGGCGAGAATTATTTTAGAATTTTTTATATATTTTTTAATAAAAGTTCATAAAAGTGATAAAAGATTGAATCAGTATTATCACAAAATACCTATTACTACTTGGTTAATTTGTGTTGGTTAAATCAAATCCGTTAGTTATAATTATCGTTAGAGAGCAAGTCCGTCACAGTCGACCGGCTCATTCGACACCGTTGCCAACAGAATCCATTCGTTGCACTGCCTTGTACCACCTGTCGATTGTACCAGCCTTCTTAACTTTCAATTATAGGAAAATCAACTGATTACATTGACCACTCGATCGATATAATTCTAATCAATTTTAGATTTAAACTAATCGTCAAGTGGTGATACAATTGACAAGAAATTTATCTATGCTACCTATTATAACGAGGGGAAACCTTTTATATTATACCTTAAAGAGAAGAGTGAATAAGTTTGTTTTAAACTAATTATTTAAACGACGTGATCAAAAAATCTACAATAGACTTAGAGTTATTCATTGTACCCTACAAAAAATAAGTTCATAAGAGTTCAGATAGGGTAAGGTTTAAAAGTCCTTTTAATATCATAAGGTTTTTATTTAAGTTGGAATACTTACCAATCATTTTAGAAAAAAAAATCTTTTTTTAATAGAAAATTTTAAATCGGCATTGAATCACCTAATCGAGTTTTATCTATTGGACAATCATATTTTATGAAGTTTTTTTTTACTGCGCGCCGCTTAGTGCGTACCGAAGTTTTAGCAACATTGAATGCCATTTTATCGTTTCTTTTTTACAAATATTATATAGAAAAAAATTACTTTAAAAATAGTGTGGAATATCAAGACTTAATCAGTTACTGTCTCTATCGACCGGCCCCGGCTTCGCACGAGTAGTTTCTCAATAAAAACTTTCATCCCCTACTTTAGACCTTTAGGGGATGAATTTAGAGTTCCTTTTGTAGTGCTCGCTTAAGTAATTACAAAAATCTTTCTTCTAAATTTCAAGTCTATGCTTATTAGTTTGAACTGAGCGTTGTTATATAAGTCAATCAGACAGTTTCTTCTTTTATATAATATCTTTTATCAAGGGAAGAAAGAAAAAGAAGAGGCGTTGTGTACATCACCTAATGTAGGTGGTGATTGTAGTCAAATACTAGTTTTATACAATAAATAAAATGTGGGATGTTTTTTACACGACTCTCTTTATTTTACCTTATGAACATTCTTCCTTATTAACAGCGTTTATTGAATATGTGTGTAAGCTAATAATATGTCTATATTACCTTTCTGTTGCGACACATATTTTATTATCTGTAGAAAATATAAGGTGGTAAGTTAATTAACATTTTAATTATTATGCCATTATCACTCAATAGCACTTCTAAATGTGAAGATGTTCCGTAAGAGATAAATCAATTAAATCATATTGTTATTAACACCATGCACGACATAAGTAACTATTTTTAATTCACTAAGAAAATAAGCCCTCATGTTTCTTATATTTTAACATTTAATCATAATTCGACTAGCGTAGACAGAACCGAGTTAAAGAACATCCTGTATAGTTATACAGGTTACATATTATTAGATCTCAGAAGTTCAATCGCCGAGTACAAATTAAGGTAATGATTTTTGACTTGTTAAACTTGTGCTCGTTTGGTAATAAGTGTAGTATCACAAACCTAGTTAGTACTTGGGATTTAAATACGTCATTCCAATCACAACTACGAGTTAACAAATCTCCGCTCATAATTGTTACAGCGTACGTTGCAATCTATGTAAAGATATAAATCACCCTTTTGTATGCACTACGCACTATATACTACATACTATGTTGTTTATACCCGTACCAACAGTTAATTGAGCGTTGGACAGCGCCACGCACAAGTCATGTGAGCTGATCATCGTCCAAAGTGATTTAATAAAGTGTGATTGAACGACTTCGGTCTCACGAATACGTACAAGCTTTAGTAATTTTCTTGTTGAATAATGAATTTAGAGGTGAATAACATCAATCTGTTCTTTAGGCAGTAATATTGTCGATGAAGTTGTAGAATCTGTTAACCTAGCTGCTACAACGTAAGCTCGGCGTTCGATACGTGATGTACATGTGTTTTCGGGTTTGTTTGATTTGGCGACGGTCGTGCATTTAAATATGTTTCAAACCCAATTATGTTTCCATTCAAGATAGATAGCAATCAACAATACACACTTCGTATATCTTATCATAAAAAGAACAATTGTGTGGGTAAGTAAGTTGAATGAAAATGAATTAACTGTACTGTGGAATAAACTGCTGTAAGCGATATTTGCGAACTGCTTTGACAAAGGTAGCATTAAGAAAAGACAAAATTTCTTCGACTCTAACCTTCTTACTTAAGACAGCTGTCGCTACCTACTCCAGTTTATTTAGTGTCGTAGACATTTCAGAGCTCCAGTGACCTCTAGCAGCTCTTTTGCTCAGTTGCTATACAGTAAGAAGCTGAGTTTTCACACATGGTTATGAGTTAATCGATAACAATTTGAATATCACAATAACCTTGTATCAAGAATTATTAATAGTTATCGTCCTTAAGGACACGGCACAAATAATAGGTACAATGCAACTGAACAAAAACAATGGACAACTTTTACTTTCCATTGAGCTAGCGTTAGTCAACCACTTAGAGAGGATAATTGTAAGAAAGGAAATAATCATGGCCACTTATTTCAACAGTTGCCGTTTCAATGCATCTGACCTAAGACCTAATTAAAAACAATAACCGTCAAATTACATAATCAAGGTTATTAGCCGCGTCGTCTTTTAGTCTTAACATACTTGTTAAGTAATTCATAAACTTTTTTGATGAATTCAACTTCATTTTCTTCATGCTATATTTATGATAAAAAAGATGCAAACGAACAAGCAGCTTACCTAATGTTACGTAACCACCACCAGCCGCAGCAACAAAAAGAGTGGCAAATGATGACAATGATGAGGATTGTGGCACCTCACCTATTATGCGAAACGGAGAAGTATAAATACTTGCAATTTGTTGTAAGTCTTTGTATTTGCCCGGTCGAAATGTCCCACTTTTGCTGTTGCGCAGTGTACTTGCAGTTGTTGTTGCTGCTCCTACTGGCCTTACCATTGTTAAAAAATCACATCTCTCGGTTGGGTTTCATTACGTCTCAGGTTTATTTCATTGAGCTCGAGTGACACCCAAATATCGTACTTTTTATGTACCTACCTCTTTTCAAATGAGCCAACACTGTTTTGTAGTAAATTCCCAATTGTTCAGCTATGCCAACTGCTATGATATGCCGATCTTCCTCCACTTTTTCAAAAATGGCATCCATTTTATCCGTATAAGTGCGACCAGACCGAGGTTCATCTTTGACATCAAAATTTCCGGATTGAAAACGTTTAAACCAACTTTATGCTTAAAACTACTTTGTACTAAACCCGTAACTTTGTACTAAAACCGTAAAAGTCACAAAAAATATTGCGCGGCTTGTGTTGCTATTTCTCCTTTTTTGTACTAAATTTATCAAATTTCTTCATTAGATTAACTCATTTTGACAAAAAGAAAAGCTGGAAACAACATTTTACTAATTATTTTCTTTTTTTGAAATGTAATCTTTTCAATGTCATCAAAACCAGCCAGATACAAATAGTACAGCTAAAGATATTTTATTACAAGTGTACACATATTATATGCAAAAAGCCCTTTTTAACGACCTAATTTATGTACACCATACCATAGGAGTGCCGTGGAAGTAACGTGATGAGTGATGATAAATCATATAGTTAATCGAGTTTTTCTTTTTTTTTCACTAAACTGATGTTATATGTTAGTGGATAATATAACATACATTATATTCATCGCTAACATATAACATCAGACTATAAGGTCAATAAAAAGGATTTCTTCTTAAGCCCATTCAGAGATTGTTTAAGTGTGTACACTTCAAATGAAAGTTTTCATTACCGATTAACAAAACCTTTTTCTATTGAATGGGGGTTAATGATTAGAATGACCTCAAATGAATGATAATAATGTAATTTAAATTAATTATCTCCGTGTTGTTTACAATTATCGTGAATGTTAAGAGAAATCGATGTTAATATATAAGAACATACATTTTCCACAAAATCATGGTAGATTTCCCTTACTAAAAATGTGTCTAGATATTGTTGTGTATAGACCATTTCGTCATCAATCGACTTCTTCCAAAATACTGTTCGTAACCAAAACCAATGAAGGTTTGACATGGGTGGATATGATTAATGTCTATTTAATTTTCATTTGAAGATGCATCCGTTGTAATAAAATATTGTCGTCATAGAGCGTGATAGTAATATTAAGCTGATATTTTAAAGAATCCACTCATTAATATTTTCCCTCGAATTTAAAGTTAACTTCGTGAATAGCGACCGTAAAATGAACATTTGTAACAACTTCCTAGAAATCCCTTGCAGATGTAACGACCGAAGCACAAAGATTCAATTTAATAATCATTACGCGTCATCATCATCTGTGGATGTAAACAAAAGTCTCTTGACTTGGTGATGATTAGCAGATATCTAGGACTATATATAACCACTTTGGGCTATAGTGACGGAATCTAGTGGTCACTTCATCGACGTTATTATCAGAATCCACACTAATTTTAGATTTATGATGATAAATCTAAGGACTGTCGACAGAAGTGAAAACTCAAAACAGGTGGGAAGGCACGACAATAGTTCAAAAATAAATAAATAATCAACAAAAATTGTATCTTAACTAAAAAAAATATTCAAAATTGAATACAAGAAAAATAAATGAAAAAATGTTGTCAAAACTGTTCCAAATTCAAATAAGCACGTTGCTGACGCATGTTATTCACGCGAGCCTATAAGATTTTCCCCTACCAAATAACGCGCTAGAGAAGTTTTCACTTCAGAAACCATGTGAATTTTAAAACTGAGACATTTTAACTTTGCGTTTTCACAATTGTCAAATAGCAAGTAGATATACAGATTGGCAACATCAAGATTTTATTCAATGGTTCCTTTTCTTATTTCTTTCCAGCCAGAAGGATGTAATTAAATCGCACGATTGTTAATAAAGAACATATTGCATTGTTGGTTCACACAGGGGCGTTTAGTACGTGGGATGACGTTCACATCTCATGGCCGCGACGGTACTATCGCTGTGTTCATTGCGCCTTGCATGAGTATAAGTCGAATTAAGATTGAAAACGCCTTAGGGACCTGGTCTCTGTGAGGAGTGTGGCCAGCGTCAAAAATAAATTCTTTTGGATGTACTTAATTGTTACAGAACAGAACCGATTTGGTTTTGATTTATTATTTTGATGATATAAACGTACAAGTTTTATGTAAACGTACACGTAAAAGTTGCTTCGAAAATTATAATAAGTGAAAGTCCTTTTTAACCTTCTTAAAGGGGGAATTCGCTTGAATATTTTTTATGTCTGTTGCCTTAGAACTTCGACAATTATGAATCGACGGTAAAAAATATTTTTCCAATCGAACTTTTTTTTCCCAGATTGATCTCATTCAAATTTTATAGAGTTTTTATATTAGAGTTATTCGGGATTTGCGTGAATCGGTTTCTTATAGTTTTTCTACGTTTAAATTATTCTAGTAACTCTAAAAATTTACTTATTATTCGAACAATTGATGTACTTTTTATAGAAGAAGGTGGCAAACGAGCAAGCGGGTCATGCGATATTAAATGAGCGCTACCCATAGGCATCTGAAAAAAGCTAACGAATTGCAGATGCGTTGCCTACCATTAATGGAAAGAGGATAACATAAAATAGATATTTCCCCTTCCAATCCATCCCCCCGCCTGTGAAATCCTCTTCCTCTTTCTATCCATCTCTTATTAGAAAATGATAGGAAGAGGAAAAGGACTAGGATTACCCGACCTCCGACATCTCACTCAGATCAGGCGAAATGCAGAATACTCTACTTCACGCCTGTCTTTTGTGAGGTCGTGGTATTTCATCAGTCGAGCCGGCCCATTCGTGCAACAGATTTTGTTGTTGTTGGCTCTACCTCTGTGAAAACTTAAGTCATTCTTTTGATTTTTATCGGTTTATTCATTATGTATAGAAACAAAGTTTTTGACAAAAATCCGAATGAAAGAAAGTTAGTAAGGCAAGAGGACGTTTGTCTAGTCTAGTCATTTCTAAAGGGACAAAAACTACGTTCACCTTCACTTCGAATTCGACGACTGTTCACACGGTCCATTGTTACTTAGTTTCAAACAATTTATTTTTTTATTTATTTTTTGCATTGTTTGATATATTCACAACGTTATTTCATAATGACATATATTTATTTCAAACAACACAATACTTTTAATATTTAGAAGTAAATCTTTTATGCATTACAATGATATTTATATTGTAATAAAGCTTCTTGCTCAGTTTGTTTTTCTTAATTTTTTTTAATAGTAAAAATGATTATGTAAGTTTATTTACTTACGTAATATTATTAGAATATACTTAGAGAAAATGAATATAGAGAGGTGTGAACCTCTACTATCTTTTGGTCTTCTCTATTATTCTTTTGCCTGTGTATATATACAAAAAGTATTAGCAGTCGAGATAATACGAAGCATTTCGCCTGACGAGAGTGGTGCAAGCCGCAGGCCTCATCCCTTTGCCCCTTCTTACTCTCCTTTTATTAGCTCTTCTATGTTCTCCTGTTCTTTTAAAAAAGGTTTTCTTTCCCCATTCCCTCTTCCCCTATATAAAAACGAACAAGCCATCCGTAACGTTTCTGATTGCTATGGATGTGTTAATGGTTAGCGATTGTTATTTATCAACAGGTCGTTCGCTGGTTTGTGTCATTTTATGACACAAATAATAATTGCTAAATTAAATTGTTTAATTTTTTTTAAATAAAGTAATTAACTATATTAAATTAAATTCTCATTTGCAAGTAATATACTCGCAGATTTCAAATGTATTTACTTGATTTGTAGAATAATAAGGCATTGGAGTTTTATTGGGCATATGAAGATAAGAATAAAACAGTTTCTTTGTGTACGCGTGCATGTAGGACGTATAACATGGCTGTTGATTATAGGAACAAATTATCATGATGTCATGGACAATAATATCTATGACGTAATTATAATATTAGATATGTAAATAATGTTAACATTTAAACATAAATTTTAAAAAAATCGTTAAATATAAAATCGTTTGACTCTTTTTGTTTCTTTGTCATGTCATTTGTTCATGTCAAGAAAGATCAATATAATTTAAGCTGTTATTACCTAAGCAACACTATAAGAATAAAATATATTATTTAAGTGGTTACACTCTAAATAATATTATAAACAGAAAATATTTGAATGTTTGTTTCGGATTAACTCAAAAACTACTGAACTGTATAACCTAGGATATATACAATATTTCAATTTGTCTATCTATCTACCTATGCAAAGGCGGGGTGGGTTGCTAGTTTTAAATATCGAATTATTGGACATACGACTATCCAAATATAGTTTCCGATGGTCATCATTAGCTCACAACAATAATAAAACAACTCTGTCATCCAAACACATTACAGACAAACCTTCAAAAATATATGCGAACAATTGTTTCATCGAATGTTGCCATGCAAAAATACACCAGTAATTTATAACGTAATTAAACATCCGACTGGTTTAATTCGTATCTCTTTTTGGCTGAAAATAATTACATATAATCATTTGTGGGAGCAAAAATCCCTTATCTTGAGCTAAGTCAAATCAAGTTATTAGTAAGCAGTCATTTGTTGCCAAGGTCTTACGACAGAGACAACATTTTGTCTGCAATAAATCAATCATGTTAATAAAAACGTGCTCATTATTTTTTAACGATTGTTAGGATATGAAATTTTTGTAAATATTTGTACAGCTCTTATGTATTTTGTTAATTATTCCAACCAGACTAAAGCTGCACTCACTTAAATAATTTACTAATATTCTTTTCAACCTTTATGCTTAATGTTTCGCCAGGATGGCTCATGACATTGGTAGAATGGCGTATTCCAATTCGCGACTTTTTCACTGACTTTATTAAGGCCCAAATATGACACGTCGTCAAGTCGTACAAGACTTTTGTCAATGACCTGACCCGATCCGAAAACATTTGTAATTGATCCGAATACATTTGTAATTTTCGAAAAGCAGAGGAAAAGTTTGTATTAAATTCAAAAATTATGCTTTGCGAGGGCTTCTCTTTCAATGTATATTATTGTCCGATAACACTATCATACGTTAATGACAAACATAATGCTGGCAACCTTAATCGGTTTTTTTGAATACTTGAAAAACTGGTTTAACCCGTTTACGTGTTCGAAAACCAATTATGTAGGTATTCGTTTATTAGAATATTGATATATTAATTTAAGAAATCATATTTTATTATTGTTCGACTAAAGCCGTATTTTCAGACTCGTTTGAACAACTTCACAGTGGGTATGACAAGATATTGATATGAAAAAAAAACATATTTGAACAATTTTGTAACATTTTTCTCAAAAATTTGGCAGGTGTGCCAGTCTAAAGCTTACGATCGTTATCGTATATACCTATAGTTAAACAACATCACTAAATCGTCGTATACTAAGAGACGCTTCCAACAGGGGTTAATTGCCCTTCAGTGACCTTTAAGGGTGGAACGCACGAATAAACGTGATAAAATAACAAAAGTATATATGTATACAATGTAAGCGTCACCGAAATATATTCGTCAGTTTATAATCTAAGACTAGGCATATTATAAACTGTCAGTAAATTGAGAGTTAACAAATCATCACAATTTAACGTACTATGTCAAACGTAATAAACCTATTTTTTGTGGATACACATCTTTTTAAGATATTTTTATATGTAACAGTCCAACGTAACCTATAATTAGCTTCTATTCTCTAGAGAAAAATATCAGTTTACATTTAGATAATTTGACTTCGACGGTTTATACACTGTTGAGAAGTGACACGTTCAAATGATTCATTCTGTTCACAATTTGCTCGAAGTATATAATATACCTAGACCGATGAAGTGACGAAATTCACAATCAGACGGTGACATATGTTTATTGAAAGCACCAAAAGTCGATGGCGAGGAACTGACTATGAAACTAACAAGATTCGAATTGGACTTTTGTCGTGAACCATCTCATAGCCCAAGCTAAGTTTAGTTGGAATGGATAAAAGAGTTAATTTATTAAATTTGCCAATTAAAAAAGTACCAGTTTTGAAAGAATATGTCTTTATTAACTTATTTTTTAATTCCATTATTTGACCTTACTAAAGAACGGGTTGTAGCCGACGATTATTCTTATATCAATGTTGGCGAATGTTTTACGTTTAAACTTGTTTATGATGTCACACAGAACACAAGGAAACATATAATTAGTTATTTATTTTGTCTAAGTATTCCGCATTACATGTAGATTATATTGATTTATGGATACCGGAAAATAACTCGGATCGTTTTTGGTGAAATCTTTAAATTATTAACTATAAAATATATTTAATAACTTCGAAGGCTTCGGAATAAGTTGAGGCTCAAAGGGGATTCCCTAGTTTGTGTTTACCTCTTATTACTCCTACACCTGGCATATATAATACACTCGCATCAAGTTTTCATTTAAGTATGAATACAGTTTCATCTATATGTATAAAATATCACCATTTATTAGGCACGTCTGTATGTTAGTTGTCTGCAGTTCACAAATTTGCTGACAGTTTATAATATGCCTAGTATTATAAACTGACGAAGTTCACAATCCGTCGGCGACAGATAAATCAGTGTGGATTCTTCATGGCTGTGTTTACTCATTTATTTTAGTATAATACAATTGTTTACTTATTAGATCCTATTATTAAAAACATATAATATACATAGCTTTTTATTATTTACTATGAATAAATGATGGAATATGAGAACACCCACATTTACTAATGCATATTGTTGATCATGATTAAATACAATTAATAATACAGGAAGAACGTCCAATAAGCCTTAATCACTACCTGCTTGCAACGTCGCGTATGTGTGAGTTGCGGAGGTGACACATTGATCAATTTATATATTAGACCTACAATAGAAATTAATCATAACTTTATACCCTAATTTAATCCGAGCATAAGTCTATTTAAGAATCTAATCTTTAGACTCCATAATTTTATTTAATATATCTTTTTTTAACTAATTGCTTTTGTTCATAAAAAACATTTTCACCAATGTTTTGATTCTTGTAAACATTAATATAGTGGTTAAAAATTATACACATCAATAAAAATACAAAGGTTAGTAAAATAAATCTTTACAAATAGATATAATAAAGGTTAAAGTATATCCTAAACTTATAAATCGCGTGGTATTATCGAGACTCGAAGTAATATAATGTGATTTTGTATAATTAATGATTATTTTTAGTTTTTTTTTTGTTGTGTAAACTTTATTTTCTTATAATAAATTTACAAAAACACTGATTCAAAGCCAACCCGTGATTCTATCAAATACTAATTATTTGTTTAAATTGACTTCTATCTTACCGTGAGGTTTCATTTCGGATTTAAATTTCATGCAGATTCCAACATTAATGTTCACTTTTTTTTACTAACTACTATTATTATTTTTTTTATATTTTCCACTTAAGCTCGAATTCTTTTCTTTCATTATATGAAGAAGAAATGCTCCATGGTTGTAGTCTATATTGGGATTTTATAATTTATATATTAATTTTACAACTTGAACATAGTTTTACAAGTACTAGGTTTATGCGTATGAAATGTGACAGGCGCCGGCGCTTTTCCTTAACAAATTTAGTGATATTTATATACACATAGTGTACATACATATTTGTACGCGAACGAGAACATTGCAGTTACAGGTGTTAACTAATTTAGATTTGGCTGTAAGTGTGCCACTTAAAATGTGAAGTCGCTGACAGCTCATATATGACTAGGGCTCAGTATTCTTTACGTCTATAAAATTATTACAGTTATTTATACTTATATGTTCTAAATTGATAAATATTAGGAATTGTAAAATAATAATAAATGTAAAACGCAAGAATATAAGTATCATTTAGACTAGGTTTAAACTGCTAAATATATGCTATTATTATTATTTCTATATTCTAACAAAGCCCGCAGCAACAACATCTGTCGGACGAATGGGTCGGCTCGACCGGTGAAATACCACGACCTCACAGAAAACAGGCGTGAAGTAGAGTATTCTGCGTTTAGTCTGACGTTTAGTCTGATAAGTGAGGGGCCTGAAGCCTAATTCTAGTCCTCTTCCCCTTTCCATCCTTTACTACTGAATACTGAAATACTGAATGGGATGAATAGAAGAGGGAAATAACTATTTTCCATTATCCCCTCCTCATTATATTAAAGGTAGGCAAAGCAACTGCAGCTCATTAGCTTGTTACATTTGCTTATGGGCAGCGATCACTTTCCACCTTCTACTATAAAAAAAATCATATATCACTAAAAATATTAAAATACCAAACTTCGTCATTGTAGGAGCAAATTTAACTTTTATTTTTCCTTATTTTGTCTGAAAGATGTCTATTGTGCGCGTATCATCTCGCCAGGGGAAGGACCCTTTTAGGGTGAGTGTACAAAAACATTGACCCGGACTGAGGAAGACGAGTTTTATACAAACACAAACGGGGCCACGCGAGGTGGATATTAAATACTTCGCTAAAAGTTCCATTACTGCTTATTATAAATATAATGAAAAAATGTATTCTTCTTTTTTCTTTTTTATTACACAATGTTTTCTTTTTTGTTTTTGTTTGTTGTTTGTAATTTTTTAGATTAACCGGACATCGTGAAAACGGTAACCTTTACATAAAAATACAAGAATACATACGAGTCCAGCTAATGGAAACGTGCAAAATAAAAAAGTAGAAATAGAAGAAATCATATGTATTTTTCTAAAAACCCTAACTACTTACATCTTACTAAAACTAACTTTGGCCG
Source organism: Papilio glaucus (assembly GCA_000931545.1). NCBI lineage: Eukaryota > Metazoa > Arthropoda > Insecta > Lepidoptera > Papilionidae > Papilio > Papilio glaucus. The sequence continues at coordinate 9,409 of JWHW01033424.1, read as the reverse complement.
GCGGTTTCGCTCGTTGAATTTCTTAATTTAAATGAAATCCTATTATTTCTATATTGACTTTATTTCTAAAAAAATCATTGCATTTCAAACTTCATTCGTAACCTCGCTCTCCAACTCTATTACACCCTTCTCGCATAGCGTTATTTTTCGTTTTGCTCGGCTCCTAAGAGTCGTAGATGTTAATAATTATCATCATATATCAATAATAAAATACAAAAGGAATTTTTCAAATTCCAATTGTAGTTTAGCATGTTCAAACAAACAATCCTTTCAGCTTTCTTATATTAGTATAGATTAATAAACTATTATACTATATCTTATTGTGCTATGGGGCGCGGTATTCTTATGCGAATCATTTGCATGCCAAATACTTTTGGTACGGCTTTTGAAAAATATTAAATCCTTCTTTCACTCGTGCATAATCAAATTCCTCTATTTTTATTTCGTAATGGAGATACTTCCTAACTTTACTTGTCCCTAGCAACTTTAGGAACGGAATCGTGTGGAATTAATTTTACTTTCATCCTTTTTCTGTCACACACAACTTTCACTTCCATACATAACTTAGAGACTTACACGGTAACGCAGATTTACAGACTAGCCATATTTAACACTAATGAATACATTTAAATTCTAATAGCTTAGTTTGTTAAAACCTTATTTTATTTTCAGCGTAATAAAGCTATTTAATTAAATATATTTTTGGCTATTGCTTCACTTTTTGGTTGCTTTTATGCAGTACAGCTTTTTATTTTTTCAGAATTTGAGTTTATATAAAAGACGGAACTGACTGACTGATATATCAACGCCCGGCCAAAACTATTGGGCCTAGAAACTTGAAATTTTGCACATATTTTTGTTATTCCGTTGGCGAGCACTAAGTATGGATTTTTCTAAATATAATAATAATAATAATGCTTTATTCATAAAACACACAAACATTAATAATATAATAATGTTGACTTCTTTACTTTCTTAAATTACAGCGCTTTTAATTCTATCCCCTAAAAGTCTAAAGTAGCGGATGAAAGTTTGTAAGAAGAAATATTTTTTATCTAATGTTTGTTGAGCTCAAATGTATTTAATCAATCATATTAAATAGGGTTCAGCTTAGGCTGCTCACCGTCGTTTAAATTAAATTTGACGGCGGGTGAAACCGCGGGGCTCAGCTTGTTAAATATAAATGAGATATTGATTTTGAACGTCCACTGTTAATTATAACACAACTAGCGGTTCCCAGCGGTTTCACCCGCCCTGTAATTTTACCTAAACGAAAAGATATTACATACTTATTACTCTAATTTATAGTAATCTATATGATAGGACTCTATTTTATAGCAATTTTCTTTGCTATAAACCTCACGGAGCCCGAGACCTTTCCAACGAATGCAAAACCGTGGAAATCGGTTCGTGCGTTCTGGAGTTATAGCGTCAGGAAGGAAAACCCGACTTATTTTTATATTATAGATTTTTCCGCTTTAAACCGCAGTAAATCCAAACATATTTTATATATTAAAAGGTAAATATTTTACAACTTTTTATATATAGATATATAACTATAATTTTGTAAAATATAATATTTCTTAACTGTTTGTGAATGTTATATGGAACAGGAAACGTGGAAAGTGGATTAATAAACGTCGATGGATAAGTCCACTTTCCGTATGCATTTTTAATACAATACGTTATCGATCGACCTGACCCGATACTACGGGTGACAGAGTTCTCTAATAAAGAGCACGGAGGCCAGAGGCGAAATTTTTTTTATGTTGTACGACGGACAATTTCACTATGTCATTTGTGGCACGTCTCTTATTAAACTAATGGTTTAGCGGTATAATATGTATTTAATACACACAATCGTACATTCGTACAAATCACGCCCATGCCGAAAGCTCTGCCGATCCCCATGTGCTGACCCCTGATCCCTTTATGTGAGTACTTTTAAAAATAAGTCTTGATATTGGGAGTGCAAGGTAGTTGTTTATTCGTTGCAAACATACAAAAATGTAAATCGTTCCTCTTTACAATATTATAAAGGTGTAGACCATAAAGCTCTGGACATATCAGTTTTCAAGTTTTCTATTTTGAATTTGCCGCAATTGTCTACAAAGTTGTTTACCACATATTCGCAGACATATAAATATGTGGTAAACAACTTCCATTTGTTTTCTAAAAGGAGTTTCTATTCGAAGACAGAAATGTCACTTATTCAATTACAATAATAAACGTATCAAAAATCCGGGCACATTATTTGCATTACATTATTTTGATAATAGAATGAACACTGGCCAGACATTTGCAGATACAGTTCCGAGACCTCAGTATATTATATGCAAATATGTATAGGACATTATGTACATAATACGTACCTGCACAGAGATCGTTATGATTTCGGCTAGATATTATAATGTTTAAGATGTTTATTGCGGCAAGGAGTACGTCACGAGCAATAATAGTGTGACCCAAATGTCAACTGACGATATATTCGAGTATATCCGCGTGAAGTCATTAACACCGGTCCGGAATAGCTCGGCGTAGCGGGCAGTGCTAAGGTGAGCATAACATATTTAGCGGTACGGCATTCACATCAGTTCTATTTACAACCACGCGGAAGTTTAGCAAGCAACTAATAATACTTTATATATGCTATTAATTGTAATCAGTGATCATTGAATGGCACAACAAAGAATCCTCGTCTACAACAACGCAAATTCCTAACGCTAGGTGATAATACGCGCTTCGCATAAATGTCGTTATTACAATTTATTTTTGAACTCTACGTTTCGCTATTTAGGAGAGACGGCCATTTGTAGGCTAGTCTCACTCAATCGGTTTGATAGTGTCAAGTTCAATTCCGAATCTAAATATAGATAATAATTTCTGTTTGTGTGTGTGGTGGGTATAGGTAGTTTTCATTATCCTTCTTAACCAAAAGACGCTCATTTGGTACTTACCCGGTTTAATCGCCTGTTCACGCAACTGCGGCTGCTGTAAGTTATAACACCATGAGACACTTTACAAGTTAGGAGAACAGGAGGGAGAATAGGAGGGTTGTAAAGATTCGTTAAACCGGACAACATTTTATAAATATACATTTGCACAACTATATATCCGATAACGGCGAGGGTTCCGGGATGGTTTAGATTCACAATTGGACCCCATAGGTGGCGTTGCCATTGAGTTCCATGAGGGTTTTTTTTTATTTCTCGACGAACGAGGCTACCTAACATAGAAGTAGTACTTCAGCTGGGGTCCTATTTTCTTTTCATCCGGGTGGATTCTCTTGTATATATGTTATATAATTCGTAAATCTGATTGACGTTAAACACTCAATTTAATTCTAAAGAGATACTCATATGTAACACGGCATCGTAAGTGCTCTATCAAAAAATATTGATTCGATGATTCCCAACAATAAATTTCTATATTATGTTGAGACATCGTGAAGCTTGTGTTTTCATTTAACTAATAGATTACTTAAACTGGCATCGAAATAATCAATTTGATTGAAAACCCTAAACGTAAACATGACAATTTTATTTCATTTTTGAATGTATATTTGCTAGATTACTCCTTCTTCGTGTGAACTTGTATCTATGCCAAATTTCACATTGTTTCAGTAGCATTATTAATTTGCTAGCTGTTGCCCGCAGCTTCGCAAGCATTCGGTTCTCATTTTTATAGCTGTAAATTTTTGTAATTTGATTAGGCGTATAATCACTTCTTTTTATAAACGTTAAACTTGTTAATGTCAAATCATTAAACATTAGAATGGCAAACGATATTGAATGAAGGTATTATGTACTTCGGGA
>JWHW01033407.1:518722-556313 GCA_000931545.1 Papilio glaucus | reverse complement strand
TCCTGTTTCATATTTATACTGTAAAAGGGGAAGATGTTGTGGGTATTTAGAGAATTAATAAACAGTTGTCAACCGCACATAGTCGTTTGAATACATTACACTTGCTCAAATATTTAGACATTAGGATCTCAAATGGCCTCCGACCCTGTATTACATTGTATTTAGCAGTTATCGTTACGACGACAAGCGCTTTTATTGTAGTTCAAAACCACAAGCCTAAGATTACACATCTAAAACTCATAAATGATAATTATAACAAACAGGCGGAAGGGTAGATATATCAGTTATTCAATAACGACGACCAAATTAATATTAAAATATTAAGCAAACAATATTCAATAATAACACTTGTAACCAAATACATAAAATACAAATAAAATTTTTGTAGTAATACCAGAGCCCGTCCACTGTTCCTGCGGTGAAATAAAATGGTGGAGAGTGGAAATACGAAGGTTTACGATAGGGATGAAAAATCGCTTCGGCATTTATGACGTTATTGTTCCTGAGAGCGAATGTAGCTAATATGAAAAAGAATAAAAGAGTATAATAAGCGCGGTAAAGCTGAAGGGAGTCTTGTAATTCTTGTTATTTCACGACCTTACAGTGTGATTTCAGTCGAATCGAGTATTGTTTAATTTAATAAGCGCCGTTAAAAATGAAAATCGTAAAATGTTTTTATACGATATACTTACCATTATGCGTAGATGTATGAATGTAGAAGAAGCGAGAGAGGTGTGCCAGGATCGTGCCAAATGGAAATCCGTGGTCTCGGCCTACCCTCTGGGTTACGGGCGTGAGCGCATATTTATTTTTCTTATTTATTTATGAGTCGTGTGTTGGTAATGTTTTATATACACAGTGTATGGACTTGGGAAGCCGAGATTGCTCCTCTTATGCATTCGGTACCAACAATTTACAAATATATTTTATCGCCTTTTGCTGGAATTTTAAAGATTATTTATTCGTTATTTATTTGCATAAATAAAAACATCTGAATATTAATTATTGTTTTATTTTATTCGTGTTTTGTTTTAATTGATGCCCTAAAGGTAGACCATATGAAATGGCTAGGGCAATGATCTCAGGTTTCTTCTACATTCGTTACTTTACGTCCTAAGGCTGTAAAATTTACAGCAGATCCTAGTTTATATTTAAGAGCGTGTCGGATGATGTAGTGCGTGGTACACACTCTTTTGATTCTTAATATTATCCCGTCGTGCGCTCAGTGAGATGTCGAAATTAACGATCTTGATAATATTTGTTGGCTCAGCGCTGCCTGCGCTCCTGCTCAAAATTAATTGCATCAATTTGTTCTGCGCTTATAACGGACATTTGTCAAGCGCCCGCCCCGCGCCCGATGATTTCCTCGCCGACTTCATAATCGATTCTCCTAAGAACAGATTAACGTTCAAATACTTCATAAAGTGTTTATCACTCGGCTTCCACAAAGAAAACTGTTTATAGTTCATTCGTAAACAATTTAAACTCAAAACTCCCCAGCAACAAATTGATGAGAGACAATACGAGGTAAAAGTTAACAATTCTCATCACAACTACGACGCAAACCTCTTAGCCCCAGAACAATATACAGGAGACATTACTCGCTGTCACAAGTCTACTTTATAGGGAAAGTAGGAGCGGAGAGTTTGCGTGAACAAAGTTGCGAAGGCTGGTTACTTTAGTAATGAATAGAGACGTCAGACGTTAACCGCTTCTAAAGAGCAACTCGCATACCATTTTAACTTTACCTCCACGATAACTAAACTATGTTGACCTAACAGTGGGCCCGATACAACAAACTCTTGACTTTCTACTTACAACTTGTACATTTAATGAGCGGCAATTAAACATCCGTGCACCGGGACCGCCGCCGCCGTGCTATCGTTGTACAACTTGTGAAGATAACAGTATTGTTCGAGTTCTAGACTTAATACACCGCCAATTTACGACATTGTTTTAGTTAAACTAATCTCGCTCGTAGAAAAGTTAAGCTATAAAAATAGACATTAAGAAAGAACAGAATTGCTGAAGCCCACATTTGTTTGCATGCAAACACATTTAGCAAATATTATCACTCCGCTACGCAAGTGATTTAATGTTTATATTCTTCATGAACACATCATCTCCCTGCCATTTTTACAAAATGTATGTGGGATCGTCACAGTTTGTTCTCCTCTTTCATATCCCTCTAACAGCCGTCACATATGAATTCACACCTTTCTTACACATATCACGTTTTACAGAATCGATAGATACTTTCTTCTGTCTTCCCCTATTCTTGTAAAGGGTTACGGTGGATGGTCACGTTCATTCTCATTACTATATTCGCTATATGTCCTTTATCCCTCCTCATTAACATGTCCATACCAAGCTAACCTCTTGCTTCACATTTCTTTGTCACTAGCGGAACTTTCAAAATTCCTCTTCATCAATACACACATAATAAATGTCATTAACTCGTCTATCGATAAGCATACAGTTAGTCGGGATTTCAATATTTTTTAATGATTACTTGTATAAGTAAGGATTTTTGGAAATTCAACCATAAGAGAATAAAAAATAATGACAATAACGTTTTTTTTTAATGGAACGAAGAAAATGAACATTTTAATTTTTGCATATATAGGATGCTGCTGAAACTATTAATATGAAAATGATGCAATGTAAAGTCATGCACTAAGCATATATGGTAGGTGCTAATATGTGTTTGCGTAATTTTCCTCGATAGAATTAATCTTGAGTGCGCTTTGTTTCAGCGAGATTGAGTTACTTCCCGGGATCCATCCAATAAAGCCTAATGTCACTGTAAGAAACGTGTTAATGATCGCTATTTATCTGCGCGTCCGGCGCGGCGGCCCGTGCGTCAGAATTATTGTACATCTGCCGCCGCGAACATCAATGCCACTGCCTTTCGTGTAATTTACGACTCTTTGTAAACAAACAAACAATTATCTTAAGTGAAATACGTTTGCTTCTTTTTATTTAAGTCATCAATACCTACCACATTATTTGTAAAATTATTTATAATTATGGATGGTATGGATGGACCTTGATATTGTAATACGTTTAGCGGTATCAATATAAATTACATTACGAATACCAAATATACTAAGTCTTTTCTCATATGGTGTGATTATATCATTCATAAATACACGTCATAGTTTAAAATTAAATTTAGTTGTCTATGATGTTGCCTTTTAAAGACCTACTAGTTAAGGTTGGGGATAAACGAAGACGTCCTTTAGTTGTAGCGAGTTGTATGGAGCTGTAGTGAATGCCGCGATGAGGTTGCCCCGGCCAGCTCCTAATGAGAAACTATTAAACTCCAACGGAACATTTGTCTTGCTAATGCTAATATTCAATTCTCCGAGCGGGCTTACTTGCTCTTAGTTCTGACCGCATGTGCTAATTCAACCTTAACTCTTGTTTAGCACTCCTGAGAACCAAGTTATAAAGCATATACAAGATAAATTTAACCATATAACAATTTGTTATGCAAAACATGTTGGAACAATCAATTTATTTTAATATTACTTTCACTTCCTAATTAAATTCCTATTATAATTCCTACCTGAACCAGTCTATAACATATAATAATATAGTATATATGTATATAATATAGTATTATAACACTTACTTAGTTTTCGTTTATATTTGGACTAGAATATGATGTGCATGCACAATATCATTCAACGACATCATTCATAAAATACATGTATGTATATATGTATAAGTGTGTACGGACGTGCTTCTACAGCAATTGAGTACTTTTACTATTCTGCACTTTAAAAAGTAAAACTAGCCACAATTTGTTAGTTTAAGGTAGAGAAAAAATGCATACAAAGATCTTCAGATTTAAAAACTGATCAGACAATCAGATGGTTGTTGTTACTTAAAATAGAATATTATACAAAAAATAATGACTTTTTTCATTTTTCATCGTCATTCTACGCTTTTTCTTCTCCGAAACGAATAGCTAAAAACCATATTTTCTAACAAAAGGCAACAAGATTTACGTTTGCTGTCTATACCAAACCAAAAGAGTATACACAATCGAAATCTGTGGACTGGGGAAAGAAAACAAATAGATTCTTTATGGCAATGTAGGAAGGTAACAATTCACCCCTCAATGGGCCGTGCGGAGTCTAAAGCGATCGTAATTTTGTCTGGCAATATTCCACTTTTTCATATTTTCCTTTTGCCTTCCAAATATTATACCGAGCCCGATACACGGCCGCGATTTCGTTTGTTATTTCAAGCGCTCTCAGTCCTCTGCGATTTAGTATATCGATGCGTGAAACGGCGACAGTTTTAACAAATATATGGAATCACTTGACGTATCCCTTCACGATTCCTACACCGTATGCAAATAAATTATACTATCTAATATAAACGTACCTATAATTCTCGAATCGTTAAAACTAGATACTAAAATAATGTTTACTTAGTGTTTAAGGAGCTTAGTTGATTAAGATAGAATAATTTAATAACGAACCCCAGCCGATTTTAGAACGATAGTCCTCATGCGAGGTTACTTTTAGAAAAGTGTAACGTACTTGGCTACCACTCAGACCCCGAGGAAGTTGAATATCCCTCTTCAAGATACAACGACCAAATGACGCTCACTCACGATGTGTTTTAGAATAGAAACAATCTCCCAAGTAATTTAAAAGATTTGTTTCTTGTAAAGTATAAACAGAAGATATTTAAATATTAAAAGAAAGCTTATGATACAGAATAGTTAAAGAATAATAAAGAAAACCTTAATAAAAATTGTTATACTAAAAATATGATTTTTTAAATCAAATTTGTAAGTCCCCAGAGCGATAACGCTGTTAAAATAGAAAGACCGGGAAAAAGATCAGGATAAGAAAATACTTTATAGAGTTGAAACAATTATAGAGAAAAACTAGAAATATAGGAAGCTAAAATATCCTAAGGATGGTGCTTCAAAGGCAATGCTGTGTTTACATTTGTCTGTGTGCGTCGCGCCGGCTTGCCTCAGATATTTTACTGCCGCCGGCGCTCCGGAAAGATAAATACAAACCGCTGAGATTTAAATACTCTTTTCGTTCTTCTCGCTACTTCACCGAGAGTTGTTTCTATATTTGAAGGGTTTGATACTTCGAATGTGGGCGCTCGTGGATTTGAATGTTGGACTTGTCTAATGTTTGTAACTGACGATGCTTTATGGAACATATATGAGTTTTGTTATACTATGAGTCAAAATTTTATAGAAAAATTAAACTTGAGATTTGTGTTAGGTTAGAAATGATTTACCAAGATTTTATTTGTAAAATCTTAATCGTTGAATTTTAACTAATTACAGCTATTTAGAAACTTCCAGAACAAAATATTCTTAGAGTCGTGTACATGATAAAAGATGATCTCAGAATAGAGTAGGCTCTGTTCTTAAAAGATGCCTAGTCACAGAATATCCACGGCTTAAATACTAGTAATATAGGTTTTCATTTACAATATAAAATTGAGTATTTGGAATATGGGAATTGGCATTTACTTCACAAGTTAAAGGAATAATAAGATCGCGCTTAGAACTTAGCTAAGATAAGGTTATCGACAACAGCCCGCGGCGGCAAACTGTTTAGTATAGAACGACTTCTCTACCAACAGCATCGAAGATTTCAAACCACAAATGAATGTTTCTACGGTTTGATATTACCGACGTATCCGAAGATTCTAAGAACAAAGTGTACAAATATTATTCTTAGTTGAATATTAAACTCAAAGGCGCATTCTAAAACGTTATTTTTTTGCGTCTGCTATTTTTCACTATTTATAACATGTTGTTATTTATTTTTCACACTAAAGTTGGAATCGTAAAGAAAATAAACATTTATTAAATTTAAAATATGTCGCAAGTGCTGGGCTAATCTGATAAATGTTCGGTTAACTTCCGCAAGGGCTTTGCGTTATAATGCATTTGACCGGATTAACGGAAGTGCGGTAGTGTTCCAGGGATCTAACAACTCCGAAAGAGCTAGGCGTCAAAACATCACTCGTGATACGATAATGGAGTTAGTTTTAGTGGGCAAGTTGTTCGAAAGGGTTAGCGGTTGGAATAACAATCGTTAGGAGATAATTATTGTATTTTAACACAGTAAATTAAAAGGTAACTTAATGTGTTAATTCAGATTTGCAGGATTCATAAAGATTACCCTAAGATAACAAATATTAAAGAAATTAATGAACTCAACAAAAAGATAATATTTAATGATTCGATAAAATTTATTAAACAAAAAAAGGCAGAGGACAGGATTTCGTTTATTGTCCTAGCTGACGTCTAGGTTCCTTGACATAAATATGTAATGGAGGATCATAAAAGACAATCAATCTTTATTTAATGAAAATAAAAAAGGAGTACTTTTTTTAGGAATTGACTGACTTTATGTCAGTTTACTTTCATATTTTAAAACACCTTAAACTATCTCATTAAACGAAAGAATATTATGTAAAAAAAAACTTGTTACTATAGTTATATATGTGGGAGAACAATAAAGAAATTTATTATTATTATTATATTTTAAAACAAAATTACATCTTTTTTTTAAACTTTGACCAAATAATAAGTGACCACAACACACAAGTTCTTGTTATCCGTTTACTAAGTTTGAGGCATTGGCGCAGTTTGTGAAATCATTGCGGAAATCCGGATGGTTAATAGTGTTTACACTGTCGATTGGAACTGGAGCTCGGTCAGATTTGAAAGTAGCTAATGTTCTTAAATCGTAGCGAGCGAGTTACGGGCCCGAGCAAATATTTTGCCACTTCGGTACGTTACCTGACCGGGAAAGTGGCCGTGGGCTCGGCGCGAGGAGACAAAGTAAATATGTCCCTGCTTCCCGGGCCCTCCCCACATTTTATCGGGGAGCGATCGGCTCATGGGTCGGGGAATGAATTTAAAACGTGTTTGCGGGTAATCTGTTATCGGTCCCTTGTCTCTTGGTGAATATAGACGTTCGGACAAACCTTATATCATGGTCGTGATTTCGCGAGAGGTACGAAAGCTTTTCGGCTTCTCGATTATAATGCGTATAATGAAGTTGATATTGTTAATGGATTTAAAATCTATAGTGATATTAGATTTTATTTTAATATGTGAAAATGGATAATAATTTACACTTTTTATAGCATAACAATGGAAACGAACAAATAAACATCTACAATACCAGAGGAACTAAATGCACATGCATTATAACTCTTGCATATATAGTTAGTTGTCGCAAGCCTTAATCCCTGCCCATGGCCCTCCCTTTGTATCTACTCCCTCTTTCCTACAAAAAGACTGGCAAAGCATCAATAACAAGGTGTTGACGAGTAACGATCACCTTTTATCAGGTAAGCCACTTTAGTATTTACAAGGTATGGCGCAATAATGTCTAATAAAACAGTCATAAATTTAATAAATGATATCTTTGTAAATGAATATTTAAAAATCGAAAAATCATTGATACAAAAATATTGAAGTTTGATCCCCGACCGTTTTCCGTAAATCGGTAAGCCGGATTATTGTTGTTTGATTGTACATGAAAATGTGTTATTTATCGAACATCTGTATGATACAATTCATAACAGTCTACTCATTGTGGAAGCTTAAGCTGTTTTTGTTCATGCATTAATATATATAAAACAAGAATGCAATAAAAAAATAATATAACATGACAGGTAGCGAGTTCTGATACAAATAATACTAGGTTAATTATATCGTCACGAGAGCCCTCGTAAGCTACTGTAACATCGCCGCAGTCGAGCTCGGAGGGTCATAAAAGATACATAATACGCGGCGACGTAAAACTCTTATTATTTTAGTATCTGCGAAACGGCCGCGGAAAACATCTCGTAAAAATAAAACCAGACGTGTTGTACGTCTCAGAGTCCCTCTCCGAGGTGCCGTACGGCCGGACTGCAAGCTCTAAATCCAGGTGGATTTTCTGTGGACATCGGGTACTATCGAACGCAGCTGAGCTGGGAGGATTTCTATGGAAAATGCAGACTTTATGGCAGCCCGGGGATAAGTTTCCATTTTAAATTGAAGAGAAACTCTGAAATGTTTCCTTGTCTCCCGTCGGAGCTGCGCGCTGAACAAGAGGATGAATAAAATTCACGTCAGGTAACATAACGTATCCATATTTACACGAGTCTAGCGTTTACATAAAGTAAAATACAGTGATAGAACTCTTCACATATATATTTACGTTGAGTGTATTGGTAAAGTTTTATGAAATATCAACATGAATTAACCCTTACAGGGTGTGTTCATACAAGAAACAATGCGTGCAGATGGGAACTCGAGTAAAATAATACTGGAGGTTTTTTTGACAAAAACGCGAGTTAGTTCCGGAAGCTGCCATTTACATAGTCGATGTCGGCGCGATGGTGCGTGGCGACTTCAAATGGGAATTATAATACCAAATTGAATACAAAACTTTCCTTTCAGTGCCGAGTAATGGAGGAGTCTATGCACCGGAACAATCGAAAAGACAAATACAATGAGAGTGGAGAGGAGACACTGACTCAGTTGAAATAATAAGAGCCTGACGCCTTTTTTGACTTTCTTCGCGCGCTTTTTTTGTAACGATAAATTTTTACGCTTTGATCTTTCCAATTCAAATAGGCTTTTCTCGTTGAATCAGAAGTTATAGGAATATTTCTAAAGCTTTAAGTGAGGCGACGAAGCGGATTTTCCTTCCCACCGGCTATATCATACTGATTGAAATGCAAATGAAACGGTGTCCGTTTTCAACGTATTTATTCTATCTAAACTTCATGGTTGATCTTTGAGATTAGAAAGCCATCATATAAATATTTACAAATCTACTTCGTGGATTGCGATTTCCCAACAAGAAATATTAAATATTCCATTAGACTATTTATCGTGCCATTAAACTTTATCCAAATAATCTTGAAATTGATAAAATTTTTGTTTGTTACCAAAAAGCTTTAATAATTATTTTTTACTATAGGGACAATATTAATCAAATAGAACTGTAACTTTATGATAGTGTTAAGTTTAAACTTGTAATACATGAGGTATGTAAGAGTGTGTCGTGTGTAAGGAACAGAGTACCAAATGAATTGTTTGCGGCATTCTGGCGGCGTTTTCTCGCTACGTCTAAGTTTTATTACTTGCAAATCAAAGAATGAGCAACTTGTTAGAATCACTATTGCTAGGCAAATTTACTATTCACGAATATGAGTCGGGGCGCGCACGCTGCAACTATTTATACGTCGTTCCTTCGCGCGGAAGTTGAAATCCGACGAAACAAGCTGCGACAAAAACATTTGCCTATGCCGTTAGTGAATTGTTCTCCCGCTCGTGACTGGGTAATTTCCATACATTTCAAGTTCTATCGCCTGCGGGACGTTCGTTCTTTTGTTGATAAATGTTTGACGGGAACTCTGGGGACGCCATTAAAAGTTTTTTCGTGAATAATTTCAGTTTACATGAGCAAATGTTTACTTGTGATTCGCTCGCCTATTCGCTGATTTCTTTTCCATAGAAAGCCCCTTCAAAGAGCGACGAATTCTATCCGAATGGAGTCATCGAATAGGTAATTGAAAAACTTTAGACACTTTTCTTCCTTCAGATCTAGTTCCGTCGTAAGCGCCGGTAATATTATTCACGCACTGTTTGAAATGTAAACAATATGTGTCTACGCGCCGCACCAACTTTTCGCCTGTCCATGAATCTTTATACGGTGAATTCCCCTAGGTTTGTTCCCGCCTACTAAAACTTGGTACACTTGTAAGAACTTTCATTTGAATAGACATACACTTTTACTTGAACTTTTACATTATTTAGAATACGATTTTCTGTCTTTGAAGCACCTAACAAAAATACATCTGAAAGCGTTGACTTTTCACCTACATATCACTTACTTAGGTACAGTGTTCAAATAGAAACGATTTATATAATCCGTCTTCAATAAATCTATTTAACTCTATATCAAATCATAGAATAGATTTGAACCCAAGATATTTATTATCATTAATTCAATACTATCGCGCTGATAAGGAATATTCTAAAAAATGTACAAAAAGCACATACATGAAGATGTTAAAACAGCCGGCAAAGTGAGAGTTCTAAGGCGGCAGAAAGTTCGGGCTATAACTCAGTTCGCGGCGAACTTACGCGATCAGATTGTGTTAGGCGACGCAAAGAGTTGGTGCGATGTCACGGAGGTTAGATTGTGTGGATAACCGCGCGTGCCCGACCCACCGCCTTTAAGCTTAGATAATGTATCCACTGCTCATATTCTTTGTTTTTTTTTATCGCCCGTCTTCAAGATTCGGTGTTGGTAAATTGATTTTTTGATCGAATTATTTAACGAATGTTGTTTATTTACGTGATAGTTCGCGTACAAATATTATGTTTTTTTTTGTTCAAAATAAAGAACATTTATCGTGTAAATATGTATAATCATGGGTAAAATAGAATTGATATAAATTTCAAACAAATATTTTATTAAGTAATTACTGTAATATGTTATCTGGTGAGTTTTCCTCGAAACACTTTGAAAATCTCTATCATACGAGATGGTTGGACATTCAAACCACAAACGTGCAGCCGGTAAATGATCTTCACAGTTTTGGTATATGAGCGTAGAGGTTTTCAATAAATGCGTGAAACAGTGCCCTCCCTTATCGACGCGAGTGGCGAGTGGGCAGGGCAGGTTGCGTTACGGTAGTAAGCGGTTGTAGTCTACCCACATAAATAATTTCAAGGATCAACGGGGTCCCGTCCGCCCGGCGTGATTATTTTGCGTTAATAAAATTAATAAGGTGAATTTTGGCACGGCTCGAGGCGGCTTTATTGCATTACAGCTAACCGCTTGTTTGTTTGATAAAGTGAAAAATATATTACAACACGTCAACATTTCGTGATTAGAGAGTGCACGATGAAAAATTAACACAGGAATATTTATTTTTGATGTCTGGTGGTTTAATTTTTTCATTGATTAACATACTTTGACAACTTCTGACGGATGTAATATATTGCATGTATTTTTTACGATTTCAAAGTTATAAAAAGTAATTGAGTAATATTGGAGAAGTAAAACCGTTGAGATTATCAGAGCGCGTTTCCAAGAAAACCCCGGGGAGCCGAGCGGCATATTCATCTCAATAATGGATACACTTTTATAAAAAACAAAGTCTTGAATGAAACAAATAAAAAGTTTTTTAAATCAATAAGTCGGGATAGGTTAATAGCAAAGTGGTTTGTAGGTGAAGCAAAATTATAATTAATATGTTTATTTTCTTAGGTCAGGACGGGACAGAAGGATATTACATTACGAAAAGTAGACCAGAAAACACTTCGTCAATGTTTTCCCGGAAAATACGGAAGGAATAGCACTTGTTCGTGAAGACAGCTTGATCTTGTGCCCGAGCATATGAGGGCCAGCAACAAGTTAGCTGTAAATGCAAGGAAATAAAAGCTTTCACCCTTAAACAATAGAGTTAACTTTCAATCTTAATTTAGTTTTCTACAAAAGAATTCATAGGTGTCTAAAATTAAGTCAAGAACGGAAAAGGCAGGAAGGTTAACACGAAATGAACTAAGAGCTGAAATAAAATTGCATCTTTTTATTTTGACTTTCTGTTTGACCATAATTGGCAACCTAAGTTATGTCAGTCGAAATTATACCAGATTTTATTCAAGTTCCGAACGAACGTGCAAAAAATATTAGAAATCTCAATCAACATGTACGTTGATCATTCAATCACGTAGTACATTTAAATTATTATAAACATTTGTGTACGTTTATATCAATTATCATTACTAGGAAGATTTCTTACAGAAATATTTTGGACTTTCCAATTTTGGCTTTTTTATTGTTGAAAAATATGTAGAAAATGCAACTCATACAATATGTATATTTACTCTGTGGTGATGATATGAAAATACTTGTAAATAACAGTTGTTTCTTAAATAACAAAATAAACAATGACAGCGATATACTTAGAATTTTAACTTAGTTAATTAAATTAAAAGGTTTTAACAATTAAGTAACATAATACAATAAATTTTGTTAAATATTAACTTAATTGAGATAGAGAAAGAAAGGCAGTGTGCGTGTACGCATTATCAAATCGCTCAATATCAACAAGAAACTAATTCGCAAGGTGACGTGACGTTACGTACATTTATGCTACGTTGGATGTCTAGCGCATGCAGCCTTGTCATCCTGAATTCGATTTCGATTGGTTCGAAAACGAAACACGTGATGTATTACAACACAAGAGAGATATTGGCGGAATTTCATGTACACGGAAGAGGGTGCTGGTTCTACAGGAACGGAAACCAACGCTGGAGATGATGATGACATGAAATGAAAGAAAGCAAATACATATGTAAATTATTTACATACCAATTAGTGCCGTTCAAATAAGCACTTCAGTTCTAAAATTACATAACGATATTTGATACTCTTGTACAAATATTTTAAATTCTCAAACCTATTACAATTCCCACGACACCAAAACGTTTTCTTCT
Source organism: Papilio glaucus (assembly GCA_000931545.1). Taxonomy (NCBI): domain Eukaryota; kingdom Metazoa; phylum Arthropoda; class Insecta; order Lepidoptera; family Papilionidae; genus Papilio; species Papilio glaucus. The sequence continues at coordinate 543,799 of JWHW01033407.1, read as the reverse complement.
TATCGAATACGTTTAATAAAACTATAGGAAAAGATTCGATGAATACATAATGTCTTAATCTGAGGCGTCCGATGTCGATGGCGCAATAACAGGAGGTTGGATGAGCAAAAAGCAGCTGCGTACCGCTCGCACCGCTCGTAACTAGAGCCGTTACGCAATTCGGCAACGGCCTAATTGATTCCTCGCCCTTTGGGCCAGACGGGGCGTCGCATTATCGAGCACAGGTGCCTGCGCTCCAATTATTTGCCTCCTCGCGACGACATCGGCCCACCTCCGTCTCGTCATTCACGAAATCGTTTCTACTTTAATTGTAAATCGGATATTCTTTTCGTGACGTGGCTCCGTCAGTAATAAAGTCCGAAATCGATGCTCCACGCCGGGAAATGAATTAATTTACACCGTCAACGGAGCGCGGCAAACGTACGCGCGAGTCGACACTTTTCTTCCCCCATCTATTAAAGGTGTGTGTAAATCGAACGGGTCCTTCGTGGAGTAAAATATGGAGACTGTTGAGCCGATTTGTATGCGCGGCAAACTCCCGCTAAGTAATTTATCTAAGAGTATTTCGACGGCGGGGCGCGTACATTCGGCGACGACTGGACCTTCTATCGGTGCCTCGTCTTTACTCTTTTCAATTACATTAAAAGCTTAATTAGGGAAATTATTAAAACGTCCCCGTTCAGTTCCATGCTCTTTGGCAGTCGGTTTCTCTCGAAATTTCGCCGGTTTGTTCGAGAAGTCTTCGCCTCCGGCCGAAGTTCTGAGATGCTTAGACGGAATGTAGCTCGCAATTAGCGTAATGGAAGTAACCTTCCTAGGCGAAATTAACGCCATTCGTCTATAGCGAATGTAAGGGCGCACTCGGCACAATTAAGTTGCGGACTGAAGAGAAATTGCAACAAGTGCAACAACGGGCTTCGCCTCGTCCACGGTCCATTTAACCCACTCAGCTCGCGGCCATTCCGCAAACCCTCCGCACCCCTGTCCGCCACCCCGCGCCGCTCCTGCGCGCACATAAACACCTGGATCCCTACATATTGCACAGCCCATTACCTTTTTCGTAATATTATATTTTCTTTGCAACGTTCATTTTACCTAATGTTATTTATATTTATTCCCGTTACAAGAAAAGAGGATTTACAAAACTTTTCATTATTTTAAAAAACTCTCTCGATATATTGATAATATTAATAAGAAAGAATAGAAGAACATATTATATGAGTTGCATTTTCTACATATTTTTCAACAATAAAATAAGCCAAAATAGGAAAGTTCAAAATATTTCTATAAGAAATCTTCCTAGTAATGATTATTGATATAAAAGTACACAAATGTTTATAATAATAAGTTAACACGTACAATTTAAATATACTACGTGATTGAATGATCAACGTTCGTTCGGAACTTGAATAAAATCTGATATAATTTCGACTGACATAACTTAGGTTGCCAAATATGTGTGCATTTTTATGTGTTACTAATACGTGTCACTTTCAGCAACGCAAAACAAAATCAAGCATTTCATTGAATCTTTTTTCCTCGTTAACTTTAGTTAGGAATCGTTAAAAGAAATCGAACTCGAAAAAATATTTGTTTTATTTTCGGTTTATCCATGTTATTTGCCTTTTACGGGTTTTGAAACGATCACAAAGTACGAAATAAAAGCAAAGAGGCCTTTGGTGGCACAAATTGCTTCGTCTTATCTCAGTGGAAATATACGCGTTTATGTACTAACGTCGAATCAAGAAACGATAGATATTGTATGATTTAATTTGTAACAAAAATAATATTAAGCTGTTAATTACATATCAATTTAACTCTCAGCTTTTGCCTAAAACAAATAAACAAACTTCAATTATATGCATTAAGCATTGATGATTTAATATTTTCTCCAACGCTAGGTGTAAATAGTTCCCTTGGCTTAGTTTATAGTATATGTAAACATAAAATTGTTCAAACTGACACGAGATCTAGTATTTCGAGCATTGGACGCAGCCACCTCACGGTCTGTGTCTGTGAGTGTGATTTAGTAGAGTTTATCTTGGCAATCTACGATAGAGAAGTTCGTCTGTAATTGACCGAAAGACGAACTGACGAAAATAGCAATGATAACACGGTTAAATGAATCTTACATTTTAATATCAAGCGATCATGTCACCGATTGCAAAGAACCAACTGATAAAATTATAACAGCAAGCTACATGTGTGATCAATAACTACATCAATGATTTGGATAACTTTTTAGTTGAATTTTTTCAAAAATTCAAAAACAATAATGGTCTTTTGTAAATTTAAATTTTGTATTAACTAGAACTTTTGTTGATATTCGCGAATTATTTAAAGGTGGCCGCCCAGCAGACAGGGCTGTAATTAATGAACTGCTCCAAGTCGTTATTCACCAGCGGTTGCCGATCTCACCTCCGACGATCCCTTATGTACAAGATGTCAGTATAACAACCTTCTCTACATATTTAAATTGTTGATTTATTGGATTCGTGTCTTGAAGGTGCGCCTATTGTGTTATAGAACGGACATAAACAAACGATTTAAATAGAAGTCGGTCATGTCTATCACGTTGAATTCCTAAGTTGTAAGGTACATATGTATGTGATCTAATCAACAATTTATAGTTTTGAGAGTTAATAAAAAAAGGAATTAGAACAAAATTAATCCATACTACAACAACGTGATTCTTGAATGATATCTCATTGTAATAAGAAAATGTTTTTGTTTGTTTACTAATTACGTTTCAATTGTTATCTTCTGATGACTTTTCCAGTTTTATCATCTAAGAAACTCAGTACCGACATCTCTAATAGTCGAGAATATAAATCCGCGTTAAGAGGTCGGAAGTTAGCCGTCGCGGTTTCCGTTAATTTTCATGGTGAGAATTATTTGTGTCCGATTACGTTGAGCTTTTTCAATGTCCGCCCTCTCGGCAATGTAAAGCACCGTCTACGGAGTGGCAATCATCCACCACGAGGCTAATCGACCGTTTTAAATGTAATCTCAATAAAGTAATAAAATATCCGGCCACTTTTAATTAATGTGTGACGACGGCAAAATTATATCGGGATATTGAACTGTTCCGCTGAGATAAAGTCACTTTATAAAACTTTGACATCGGTTAGTGTTGATTTAAGAAGTATGATACCGATCGACTCATATTTGATATAGGTTGACAACCGATGTATATGTTTGCGGATAGACACACAGAAGTTGTAAACATATTTTTACCAGATTATGTGTACAATTCTTGTAAAAAAAAACAATCAGCCCTTGTATCAAATACCTATTATATTAATAATATAAAACCTAGATCTTTAGCCTGTAAAATCCATTGCTGAACTTAGGCCTTTCCCGATGACTTCAACATTATACTGTCCTCTCTCTGCACAGCATCAAACCATTTTTCCGCTGTCTGCTCGTGCAGACTGCGCGTGACCTCATGGTCATCGGACCAATAGAAAGGCGTGGGGCCTTTCTATTTTTTTATTTCCCTACGTCTCCTTCTTCTCGAATAAAAACTGAAGACATAAAGTTTTTACAATAAAGTTAAAACAATGTCAAACAGGGAATCCTTGAGGGTCGGATTTCCATCCGATACATTGTAATGACATCGACTTATTGCAATTTCATGGTGACATCGGAGCGTAAAATAGCCGGCAGTCATATTAATCATTATGAAGGGGCAATGTAGCTCGTAGTGGAATGTGAAACGTATCTTATTGTAAATATGCATTAGGGTGGATGGGGACGCCAAGGTCCCTCATTACGACGATGCGTCTTCAAAGACGTTTTGGATCCGGACGGCGAAGCGTCCCGGATACAAGATGCTCAATTATGTTAATGGGTGCGCATTCGACAATGGCAGCCGGCACAGCTGATTGATTTTCTTCGCGCCTGCGTTAACGCCTAACCTCACTCATGGTTATTGGATGACATGAGTGATAAGAGACGCGAGACACGGTTTCGGTATAAAATATCACATATTCATATAAATTATTGTCCGCAAAGTTGAAAAGTGGGAAAATATTCTTTAATATCTACGTAAAACAAGGAATTTATACGCGATTTCCTATTGATAAACTAGTGAAGCGAAGATATGTGAAGACTGTACTGAAATTCAATGCTGCATGTGAGTTACGTTTTGTTTTATCACACTGTTGAAAGCGAAGGTGAAGTTCATTTATGTAATTTCTTAATTTAGTAAGTACTTGGTATACTTTTGTTTCTTTTAAAATAAATTAATTGTAGTATTTTTTTATAAATAATAATACTATAGTATTTATGAGTACGAATAACATCAGTCATTTTCTTCCAAAATCAATATTGCGTAATAAAACAAATACAATTCTCGGTGTGTCTAGGCCCAGGAGAATGATTGATAGTGTTTTGAGTACATACAGCGCTTATTGAACGCGGCGACCGGGGGAAACTGCCGCCGAGCTATTTCCACAATATTTATTGAGGTAAATTATGAAAAATTTCGCCACGTAATACTTTTGTACGTAACTGTGAAAGGAAAGTTCCTGAATTAAAAGAAATAAGTGAGAATCTAGATAAAAACATTCTATAGTAATAACAATGGGGTGAAAGGGCTCGGATGAAAAATAACATTTTCTTGGCGTCAACAGTGATTTGCAAGAAAAAAAATGCTCATCCACCGTGGGCACACAACAAGTGGACGCGTGATTTTCACTACAGTTAAACCGGTGGAGGGGGAAGGTCGCACACCTGCGCTATCCCCATAAGACTGCCGGTAAAACGCCGACTCACGGGGCCGGTACACGCTTAAATTACGCGTAAAGCCGAACACAAAGGCTATGCGTATTCAAATTCCATTAATCTCCCGTTTGGGGGTTGGTGGGGTAAAATGAACCGGCTCAGACAAAAACAATGCCGCTGGCAAATAACCGGCTCAGCATTGTTCCGGCAATTAGAAAGCTTTCCCATGTACCGGCCGTGTATAAAAACAGTGTAACATCAGCACGAATCGCCGCCTATTGCTCGTTACCGTTGATGTTTATTACGGTTATTAGGACTAAGCCGCGCCGTTCGGTATCCGTGCTCGCGCTGCCGCCTGCTTTAAAACCACATGCTAGTATATGTAGTGTCATGTTGATGGTTGATTTTATTGTGCCGATACACTCGGTATAATATGAACATGGGTACACATAGACTATATTTGTTAAACTCAGAGAGATCTACAGGTATCCTAAACGTGCAGGCAGCGCAGCTGATAACGTAGGAATCTTCAACATGTCTTGTCTCCTAGGGCAAAAGTGACCTATGAGAGATTTACAATTACTAAAAAAAGGTTCGTCTTGTACCATAAAGGCCAGGTCTTGCCAGAATCTCAAGACAATGCAAGGCTTATTTTAAGATATTTAGCAAGCATTGTTAAGACATTCAAACATAGACAAATCTAAAAATAACCTTCAAAAACAATAAAAAAAACCTTTTTTAATTTTTTTTATTTATTTATGTAATTTAAAAAGCTCCACTGAACATGCGCGAGGCTTATCGTGGAGTAGGCTGAAAAGTGTGCCACATGGCTAACGTCATGCGGCACACGATGAGCCTGCTACCTTTTATTATCGTTATATGTAATTAATGCTAAGTATTCTGTTTTGTACTTTTTTTATTTGTTCTTCATCGACGGTGACTGATAAACTCGCAACTAATACTTTGCCCACCCTCGATTGAGAAATTATTTAAGTGAAGTACGCCTTAACAGTAGATTTAAAATTTATGAATGCAGAGACCGGCCGTTGTTAATTTTGGCATACGATGAAAATCTGTGGGATGTTCGGCTCAAAGCGGATAAAACATTGAATTAAAACTCGATGACCTGTCGCGATTGATTCGGCATGACGAGTTGGATTCCAGATGAAGCCCGGGGCTTACATCAATCAACTGCTAAATGCGTTCACCTTTACAAAAATACAATGAAATGACATGTCCGTTCGAATATTATAACTTTGTATCATTTAAATAGAACCCAGTAATTACCAGACGAAACCGTGTTTGACTAATGGACGGAGGATATAAATCATGACAATTATATCTGGAATTTCAACACAAATCTACAGAGTCTAGTAAGTTCATTACCGTAGAATCACAATAAGAATCTAAGATATTTGTTGAGGATTTTGGCACCTTAATGGTCAAGTCTATACTTTATTAGGCGTAACATTATATTGATCCATATTTAATTTCTCATGACTAAAGGACAGAAATCTAAGTGAATATACGACATACATAAGTTATATACTATGTAGTCGAGTAGGTAGAGGAAGTACTGTATCGAGACAGTACAAAACATGAAACTCGTAATTTCTACATACATCTCAAAGTTAAGTACACGAGTTATTTTCTTATACTATAACCTTGAATGTTCGTCAAATATTAGGTTATCTACGCGACATGCGAAGCAAATGAAAAGAAAATTATAATTAAATAAAATTATACTGTCTTTATATTGATATAAAATAATTGAATATTGAGAAAAAAATGTGGGATTTATGTATCTAAAAATATCCGTTTGAGCCAATTATAAAACGTTTAAGTTTTAAGTGATATTTGACATCCGCGCCTTATAACTTGAACAATACGGTGGCAAGGAGTCGCGCAGCGCTGTGGCCTATTGTTGGCGCTGTTATTGTGGACTGCGGGCCTGCAATAAGCAGCCCTGCACCCGGCCGCCATTGTGGCGGATTATTAAGACAAAATCGCGACGGCCGTGCGTTTACAGACAAACACTAGCCTTCAAATTGCTCTTTTCTCCTTTTATGAAACACAATCGCTAACTGTTTGAACTTGTAAAAGGTAAATAAGTATGATATGTTTAAATACAATCGATAGTTGTTTACGAGTTTAAACTGAATTATCAATTGAAAACTTCCTCATCCTAAATGTATTAAACTTTTCCATCTCCAGAAGTTAAGTTCTGAGCTAAAAGATGTTCAAACGAAAGTAGCGCTTAGCTTGTGTAAATTGTTGACTGTTAGAATTTATAGAATTTATAACGAAGTTCGAATTATAATAACTTCTATACTCATATTTAAAACTAGCTGTTGCCCACGACTTCGTCCGCGTGGAATCGAATTACCCGGAATAACCGGACAGAAAGACAAACAGACATACTATGGACGTATATATCATGTGAACTGGGTATGGGAATTTAATTTTGATATTACATACAGATACTTCAACTTTATTTATCTGTTTAGATAAACTAGGATTCAAAGGAGTAGTACTACTCTAAAAAATGTTGGAGCATCGCACATACCAGAAATCAATCAATTAAAATGTTACATAAAGTTTATTATGTCAATTTAAGAACTTTATTGTTACTATAGTATGTTAATCGCTCTTGATACTTTACACACAAAGTACACGTACAAACTTACCTAACACGACGAAACTAATCTATTTTGCGGTTCTCCGATATAGTCGTCTAAACTCAAAACTTCAAAAGATTGAATCGATATGTAATGTCAAGAGGACTCGGGAGTCGGCCACATGACTCCTAATAGTTTAATCTGATCGCCTCACGAAAGTAACGTGGATTCCACAGGCATGCTTATCATTGAAACATGACGCAGGCCTATCCTAAACTTGTCCCGATAGTTTTGACAGGGACAACTTGAGTGTAATAGATAATAAGGATCAATTTCATACCGCAAATAACCTTTGTCCTGACTGTAAACGATTTTCAAACTATTTATAATGAAATTAGAATTTACTTTAAATACTAAAATGAATAAATTTTTATTCAACTGTATAAACAAGTAGTTTTCCAATTAATTGTTTTTTTTAGCGAATCAACAATCTCTCCTTGTAGCCATACAAACAATAAAATTTAAAGAAGCAATAAGAGTGGTCAATGCCTTGAAATTAATAGGGAATGATTAAGAAATCAATTAAAATCGAATAAAAAACAAATATCAGTGGTATATTTGATAAGTAAATCGACACGGATAATCCCAGTTCAAATAACAGAACTATGGGACATACGAGCAAACAATTGCGGGTGAATTTGTCATAGCTACGGAAGTGTGCCGTTTAGCGGTCTGCCAATCAATAAAGCACATTTACATACTTACACATATTGAACACAAAATATTAAGAGTATTTTGTGTTTAATATGTATATAATCATGACTAGTGACTTGATGGAATCCCTTAGATCCACAGTATTGAGAATCGATAAGAAAAGGAAGAGGCATATATGGCTGTGGATTATTTTGAAGCCGTACATGCCTATGATTACATATATAAAAAAGTCGTACACTAAAGAGAAAAAAACTGTACCATAACGTATACTGTACAACTTCAAAAATTAAACAAAACCCTTTAAACGTTAAGAGATTTATTCAGAATCTGCAAATACAACTTCTTACCCCTGGTATACGTTTAGCACATTGGGGGCCAGTAATTTAACGCTTAACTTAAATCAGTTACAGCAATAAAATAAATGAAAGAAAGATAAAATGTTTTACATAAAATAAATCTAATCTTCTAAATGTTGTAATAAGAGATTTGAAGATTTAAATAAAGAAAACATAACTGTTCAATGGCTCGTTTCAATTGTGCGTCACAATACGTGTGGACAAGTAAATTCTTAATATTTTTGCAGCCGTAACATCTAGAAAAAATAATTCTCCAAATATTTATTTTACGATATCCGACCATCGAATCCTATTCGAACGTGTATTTTAGTTATTTGTTTTGTCTTTTATTACATTATTTTATTTAAGATCAAAGCCTTATTCCCACAAAGGAAACAAGGCAGATATCCATTACGTAGTTGGTAGTACATTTTAGTTCAAACAATATTCCTTCCTATAAAACTGATACGGGCACGGTCTGTATCGCGCGTCATGTTCAATTTACATTAAATTTTCAGCACTTTTAGTTAATCGGCTTTCTACGATGATGTGAGACGGGAAATGAAAGCGCTTTCATTTGTTTAAAAGTGGCTTCGCCTTCCTTTAAGTGCCCCGACGTACGGGGAACGGTGTTGAATAACTGAAAGCGTTGCAGTACGAAAGGTTTATTTAAAAATAAGTTGAGTAATTCCTATGACGAACACGTACGTATTCATTGAGTTTCGAGTGCATTTGCTATATGCGTTGGACGGGTCCGCGGCCGCGCAGTCGACATAAGACGCCGCTCGGCAGTCGCCCCCGTGTAGCGGGGTTTGAGCCAATTTAGTCTTAATACGACATTCATGTTAAAGCTACGCGATTAGGGACTTAGTGAACTGTACGTATTTTCTTAGTCCCGGATTTTACTAATGCCGCATTATTTGCGGTTGATAATGGAAGTCCGTTGCATTTAGAATAAAGTTGTTTGTATCGTGGTTGGTTAACCAACAAGAAGATGAATAAAGAAGCTTATATTTTCCTGTTGTTCAACGACAAAATGTAATTTATTTATTCAAAAGTCACTTCGAGTGTTATTTAAACTTATGAAGTCATTACATACTACTAGTACTAACTTAATTATTGACGAGGATTTTATAAGCTCAATGCTCAAGCTACCTTTAAAGCAATTATTTAGATAAATTTTAATTCCATTTGGGAAATAAGCAGAGCACGCACGTAGCCACCAAAATGGAATCCTCCCTCTCCTTTAATCCTTTATTAAACATAAATAGGCACTCGGAGTATTCTTAAGTTGGAATGAAAAAAGATTTTCTCAGAGTCCGCCTCGGAGTTTCCACGTCGGAAACTCATATAAAAGACATTTCGGGGAAGCTCCTGCCTATCGGCGGTATTATTCAAATTAATTTAGCGCGTTGAGGCAAAAAGTGCGCGTGTCGAGCGCCGCCCCCATATTCATAGCGCTGCCCTGAATTAGCATCACAATGAAGTGTTAGCGAGCGGCAAGTGCTTAACGCGACCTGCGTCTTCTCATACGACTATATTACATAATAATGAATTTAAGTATGAAATTTCGCCGCCGCAAATTTGTTTGAGCTTTTAGTAAGCTCCCGTTATTATAATTAAATGTAAACCTTAATGTTCGAAACAACATTGCTCTCTGTTTTTATAACATTTCACAATTAAATTTATAACAGCAATGTAGTATGTTTTTAGGTAATGTACTATTGAAGAGCAGTTACTTTTCAATAATTTATAATTAAATAAATTTACTTAAAACCTTCACGCGATCTATCTGTTATTCTGAGATTTAATTTCAAATTAATTCAATTAAAAAAATATCGAATCGCATAACAAGGAATGTGTTACCGTGAAAGGGTTGTGTTATATGCCAATAATTAGAGGTGCGAAACGTTGTCAACGATGAGTGGCATTATATTGTTTGGTTCACCCTTTTACCTACGCCTTCCCACCTATAAATAAATCAAAATATTCAGGAAGGGCTCGACTTTAAGGCGGCTTAGTGGAATCGTAAAATTCAACAGCGTACGCATCGCCCCAGGTTTTATCTTTTGGCGTGTTTTTGCTGGAATTGTAAAAGAGTATCAGCGTGTATGAATAGAAATCAACCGACCCTTTCACCGACACATATGGCCCAAGACATATGAGCACGCACTAACTTTAACGCGGATGCTAAATTATTATTTATGTAATATGTGAGATATATTTCAACTTGCGTATACATTGAGTTTCCATTTATCTAATGATCATTTAACATACTAACTATATGACATAATACGACTTTTACTATGCATATTTAAATTATAAATAAATCTTAATAAAGAGATTAAACTAAATTGAGGATGAATAAATAATTAAGGAAACTTCAGCCACATTTCGATTATTTGTTTGAAATTTATCCCTCAACAAATTACGGGCAGCCATTATTATTTCAAGTAGGGAGCGTTTTGGTCATTAATAACAATTTATTCAGCACAATACCGCAATTTCTCTTCACGAATTCTAACCTTTGGGTAAGCGCAGATTTAATATTAAAGGGGTGATCGAACCTTAAATCAATACGAGTACCAAAAAATTACAAAATACACGTGATATTTAATGTAAAAAAAAGCAAAAGATTTTTATTTGAAATATATTGCTTACAACTTTAACATGTTGTTTACTTATATTGATCGTTTCTTTAGTATCACGATTGATTTATTGTCGCTCAAAATTTTGTTTTCGTTTTAAAATATAACATTAAGTCTCGATGTCTAAAAGTAGGTCACTGAATAAACTGATAGCCTCTCGGCGAGGTTTATAAAGAAGTTGTATCGGGACAAGCTCGGGACAGATTTTTACAAAAGCCCTGCCTACCCGCACCTCGCGAGGGGAACTCGTTTTAAAGTTGAGGTTTGCAAAGTTTCTTATTCCCAGCGACGTTAGCCAGCTATTGTGGCTAATTCGAGGCTGTAATTAAATTTGTTTACTTACGAAATAATTTGTTTGTTATAGGCAACTTTCTTAGTGTGTCCCCGTAAGATAAAATATTAAAATTGAAACTCATTTTTTTTAAAACACACAATTTTTCTTATTAGCATAATACAAGCATTTCTTTTTTTTATGGTAGAAGGTGGCAAACGAGCAAGCGGATCACCTGATGTTCTGTGAGAGGACAGAGTGACAGAGGAGTGGATAGACAGGAGAAAGGATATTTCCTTTTCCCCGCCCCCTCTCCCCGTCCAATCCTCTTCCCGTTCCTATCCTATCCTTATAAGGAAAGGGTAGGAAGGGGAAGAGGACTGTAATTAGGCCTCCGGCACCTCACTCATCGGACGAAACGCAAAGTACTTCTACTTCACGCCTGTTTTCTGTGAGGTCGTGGTATTTCACCGGTCGATTCGTGCAACAGATGTTGTTGTTGCGGGCTCTACCACTTGTTTTTTTAGTGTTAGCTTCAATTTTTAGTGATAAATATACTAAAGTCTCCCCATCATCACATTATAAAAGATGATTTTTTTCCATTTTCAAAAAAGCTAAAAACAAAAAGACGTTTGTAAAATCCATTAGAAATGAAAATTAAAACGGGTTTCTCAAAAGCTACACCGAAACTTAATACAAATGTAAAACACATTGACGGTAATTTTTTTAGAAAGGCAATAAAATTTCCCCTGGAACTAAAGTGACCCCGAGGAAAAACAACAATATCCTCGGCCCCTCACTACAAAGAGGCCAGCATTTGTATTATCATTCCATTAAACAAAAGTCACTGGGGTTTCAAGTGAAAACACAGAACTCATTACTCCCGGCGCTGAGAAAATGGTTTCAAACGTTAACAAGATTCCCCATAATAGAGTTGTTCAGAGTGATTTAAGAAAAACAAGCGTGAGCAACGTGCGTCCCGGTTTGTGATTCAGAAAAAATGTTACTCTTTCGTTATGCTTAGTTACATCGCAATAACTATAATGGAGACAGGCTATAGAACAAAACGAACGAACGAAATATTGTTTTATAATCTCGAGCATGTTAAACGTTTTCACATATTTAATTTATGAAGTAAATTATACTGGAAACGTGACCCAGAAACAATGTAATCATTTCATAAGAACCATTATCCGTTGAAATACAAATACCCCTACAGTTCTAAAATAATATTAAATCCAGGGGCGGACTGTGAGCATGTGACCTTGGGCAAATGGTATTTGGATCCTCTACCTAAAAATAAATCAAAATATTTACACTTTCTGCAAAAGGAAAATAAAAGAGATATTTAATTTGCACCGTCCTACAACATAATAGAGTAAGTATAGAAAACAAAAGTTGATCTCGGGGCCCTCGACTGGAGAGGCCCCTATATCCGCGAAGCCCTGGGCTGCTGCTTAAAAAGCCCTATTGTAGATCTGCCCCTGATTAAAACACCATCATCATCATCTTCTTGCCCTTTTCCCACTCTTGTGAAGTCGGCACAGCATGACTGTAGTCCATGCTGGCTCAGTCATGCTGGCTGGCCGACCGGCCGCCTGCCTGACGCTAACCCTCCTTGGGAAAAAATAATTAAAACAACACTACATTAATCAGTGATCGTCAATTCACCGTTCGAAACTTTTTACCCAAACATGTAAAGCTCACTTGTAAAATTAAAACAAATTCATATGAAAAGCAAACAAATATAAACTGCGGCAAATCCAGTACATTTTCGCCAACTCCCTTGAGCTATTCTTATATTATTTATAATACGCAGGGGAGGATCATTCCGCTCGTTTACTGAGGGATATATTTGTGAATGCTCGTTTGTCAAATGCACAGTCATTTATTCAATGACGTATATTTGGATTCTATTCATGACTAAAGAGTGTAGCGAGCAATTTCAGTAATATTTCCTTATCATCGCACGTATGCATATAAATGTTCACCATTGCCATTTGTGATAAATATGATTATTGACGTACTGTAACTTCAAAGCTGCGACTTTTATAAATATATGATAAAAAAGGCATGTGACGATAAACTTCCCTACTAAATACAAATATACAAATTATCATCGAACACATCTATTAGTTCAGGGGAACCAAGAGATTAAGCATTAAACTTAGCTACGGAATTGAAACAAATACAAGACTACAATGTGATTGAAAATACGTCGGATCAACATAGCAATGAGTTTTGCGTGTATAATTTAGCAATGCAGCACAACGATGAAGGGGTTTTTGCGGAGATTAGGAAGCCAAAACCCGATGTAATCGCAGGATGCAGTTGACAGCTACAGATGTAGGTACACGGTTCATTGGTTGGATTAGCACTTTCATGTGTACACAGAACAAAGAGCCGGCGCGGTCCGCCTCACCAATTAAACAGTAACATTCAAAGCGGGCGAGCAAAAGGCTTTGTATCTCATAATACACCCAGCATCCAGATAATGTTCGCCTGTGACGAACAGGAATTAAATGCAATGCACCGTGCATTGACGAAACTATGTGTATTTACTCTCGAAATAGAATTTCCATTGACCGATTGCTAAATATGTTTTAATCTTTCATGTCTTTGATACGCTTCGTGTATTCAGATACGCCAACATGATACATGGAGAATGTTGCAATTTCACTTTGTGAATTTGTACGCAAAATTGAATGCTAATCTAATATTCGGTCCGTTTTGTTGGAACTTTTGGTTTTTGTGTGTGTGGTGGACATTGTCTATTATTTTGAAGAAATGAAAAGCTATGCACATGCATATAATGATACAAAAACTTCTTAATATATAAGTTATTACAAGATAGTATAGAGTTATGCAACTGGTTAGCTATATTATTGAGGATGACCTAAAGCCATTTCATTTAGTAACTTCTCTTTGAAGCGTAGCAGCAAAGAGACATTATTAGTGCAATGTGTGTAGCACAATTTCATTAATGGAGTAGAGTACAAAAGTATTAGTGGAGTCGCACGAGTATTCATTAAATTAATACCCTGTTCATTGAGTTTATAAACCGCAACGTGGTCACACAGATTTTATGAATTTTAGCGTTGTAATGTACGTGATGTAATTGAACTGTGTAATTTGTTAAAAAGTTTTAAAGTCGTATTTATGACATGTGATCTTGTCGTTATTTTAATATACATAAATACATATGAAGTAAAAATAAACATACGTGTCTAGTTTAAAATATTTTGGGATATACACATGTTCATTAAAAGTAAATTATAATGCATTACGTCTCTCATTAAAAGAAATTCAACAATTAATGAAAATCCTTATCGTACCTTCAATTATTCCGAAATTAATTATTGTTGGTAAAAAAGTAGTTGTTATGGCAGCCATGTAAAAGTATCTGTAGGCATAAAATCTCGTTGTAAAACGAAGCCGGCAAATTTATTATATCTGTTATTCTTTAAGGGGGTCGTAAAGTTAATAAAGGGTTTTTGAAACAAGCTAGCAGCACGTTCGAGATAAGCCCGCTGTCTCGGCGAGTCGAAATCTTTTAAAACGTCGTTAAAAGCAACCCCAAGCCGGGGCCAGACAAAGGCCTAATGGGCTAATTGTTGACGAAAGTATTCTCGATGCAAATTCGTACACTTTACAGCCCATTCCGAATTTGTATTTTGCTCGAAAAGAAGTTTTCGTAATTAGTTCCGTCTGTCGAAAGAGGCTACTGTAAGTTGTTTAGGTTTTTTTTGGTAAAATACAAGTCTTTAAATACTACTATACTGTTGTCCTACATAGTAACAGCAACAATATTGTAGATGTTACGACACGTACTCATAACCCCAACATAAGGCGAATGCGCTTACACACGCTGTACTAGTATATGCCGAAGATGAAAGAAATTTAACGACAAGTGTCATACATTTGACGACTATGCATAAACTATGACGAAATTCCAAATATGCACGAAGAATAGGTTCAAGAAAAAAATTGTTTGTAACTTTAACCGCTTAATAACCGTATTTGTTATTGTAGGAAATAATATTATATTATTATTAATATAGCTTACCGTCTAAGGAGTTTTAACATTTTGGTTGATTGATCTAAAGAGGTTCTACGTGCTGGCCTCTTGGAATAAAAAGCTTATATTTAAGAAGAAAATAGTTTGTAAGTTTTGGTAATATAGTTAGTTCTAATTCAATTGTTAGTGTCTCAAACAACATGGTCCTTTTTTTACAACATTTCGCAATATATATAGTTAGTGATACAGAGTTTTATTTTTAAAACCTACGGAACTAAAATAATTTTGAAAAAAAATAATTCTACAATCCTCTCCGTGCAATACACAGCAGTATTTTAAAATAAAGCCCGAGACATTCCTTAAGTATTTTGGTTTTACGCAGTCTCTAACAGCGGGTTTAACTGTAAATGGGGGTTTACTGAGATAACAGAGCCAAGAGCACGAATAAAATGTGATTTTTTCCACGGGTTTACTTAATGGTAGTTACGAGTGCTGTGGATACAAGCGATTTTGCTTCAAAAAGAAAGCACAGCTTTAATAGAATTTATTTATAGTTTTTTATAGGATAAGGGGCAAACGGCAGGTTCTAACGTTAAGTGCTCACTGACGTCAATGAACATGCCACAACACCAGAGGAACTGCTGATGGGTTGCCGGCCCTTAAGGAGGGAGGCACCTATCTGCAGTAGTCCTCTGCTTGAAAAACTGTCTTATTGAGTCGAAACATAGTATAACTCTAATATTTATTTTAAACATTCCAACTAACCTTAAACTTGTGCCAGTGCATGGTTCACGACATTAGTCGAGTATCGGATTCGAACCCACGTCCACGTTGTGCATGTTTCGTAGTACTTAACCATAAGGCTATTGGTGCTATGGTATGTGTGGTAAAAAATGCAAAGAGATGTGACGACTCATCGCACGACAGAAGGCAGAGCATCAAACCGATCAGTAAGAGCTCGGTCGTTGACGATTCAAATAATGATGCTTAATTCGTTTTTTAGTCAGTATTATATGGTGTTAGTATTCCGTTATTATGGCCCTTAGGTACGCCAAATATGAATTTCTACATTTTTTATTATACAACGTCAGACAGTGACTGTAACATTTGGGACCTATTGAGGTTGGTGAAAGAATATCAATCCAGTTAGAATGACAAAACTTGATGGCTTATTTACTTATATTATGGTTTTAAATGTAGAAAATATTATACAATCTAATTCATTCCATCTCATTATATATGTATTTCCCGATTAATGAGATTCTAATGCGGCATTTACGTTTACAGGTTAAAATTGCCCGTTGAGCATGTACAACCAACATGAATGAATGGGACATGGCTTCCAATACCTTCGTTGCATAGTGTAACGGAACATTTATCGGAAAATGTAAGGCTACACGAAAATAAGATGATCCTTAATTGGCATAGATTCCCCAGGAGACTCATTGGGCACACTTTTCCCCAAAGACTAAGGTTCTTGCAATCCTATCCATCGTCGACCTCTCGGTAATTTCCTTGTTAACAGTATGAATAAAACATTTCTTACGATTTGTTTAATAGTTGTTGGTTGTCAAAATATAAGAATCTTTTGACCTGTTGAAATTGTACGAGAATCTTTAGGATATAACACTTGTCATTGTAAACATGCAGTGTAAAGTCAATTAAAATACTTGATTTGATAGGCAATACGCAGGTAAAAATTATTTAAAAAGATCATCTGCGGCTTCATAGATAATTTGCCATGAAAATACATATTATTCAAAATTGTAGCTCTGACGAGGACCTCAAAATGCCTCGTGAGCAATGAAACAGCGCAATTTCAAGAGAAAGGTGGTCCACAAATAAACCAGAGCGGAGCACATTCCCGCCTCCATAAAATGCAGACTGAAATAAACGTAACAGACTCGGAACTCTTTAAAAAATCCAACCGACGACAACCTCAAAGCTCAGCAAAATCTAGTGTGACTCGAAATTCCGCTGTCGGAATTTTCATAACCGGCGTACGGTTTTCGCGGTCCTGCTGGAAGGTAACGAATTTGTCCCGACGCACGCTCAGGCACCGATCTTGATGTACCGCCTTCGCATCGTCGCAGCGCCGCGGCCCAGACCCGAGCGCCGCACTTTATTACGTACCTATCCAAAGTGGTTTGCTCGCTCACTCGAGAGATTAGTCCGAACAAAACTCAAAAGTATATCAACACGTTACATTCCTTACCCTTACACGTTACATACCTTACACATCCGTAAATTCCTTATAGTTTTTCCATTTGTGAAAAATTAGCGACTAAACTCGCGACTTCATTATTTTCAATGCGTTAATATATAAATTTTGAACGGCTGGACCGATTTCGCTAATTTATTTTTATTTTTTATTGTCAAGAGTTTATTAAGAAAGTTGTATGTTCTCTGACTCCGAAACAGCTGAACCGATTTCGATGAAAGATTGAAGAGAATGTTCAGATTGGCCTAGCGGGTGTTCCTGGTACCTGGGCGAACCGGGTCACTAGTATGTATATAAAATTATTAAAACTTTCTTGAGATATTATTAACTAAATAACTAATTAAATTAAACGACTTAACTCACGTTGGCGTACTTCGGTGTATATAAAGACAACTTTCGGCTTTGTCGGAGATCCTTCAGTCAGGGTCCGATAAGTTCATAATTAGGTAAATAATATTTTATTAAATAATATATATTCATTTAGATTAGTGAATTAGGAAGCGCTGGTTACGTCACCAATTTTATTGAACCGCGGTGTCCGCCAGTAACGCAAAAGTGGCAAGTGCAGGATATTGTGGCCCATACTCCGCGGAGATTACGTGAGTTTTTCATATAAAGCTATTCAGCCAATTTCCTCATATCCTACACAGGAGCATAATAAGGGAAGCTTTTGTAAGGGAAAGAGGTTCCTGCGGCCACAATGCGTACGCACCGTGTGTATTCGTCGTTGAAAAGGGTAGAGAGAGGCAATATTCGGCTTTCCTTCGAATCGGATAGCTTTGCTTATTCGGGGCTCGACGATTCCAACAAATGTTTTATGTCAACGTCTACGTAATGCTTTAATCAGTTCGATTTTCTTACAAATTTCTACGTGAAACATTTTGTATTCCGAAATGAGACAGTACCAAATATCTGGATAAATAATCTTCACCGAAATCACCAGCTTCGTGCAATTCAATTTAATTTTACCGTTACCTTTTTATCATTATTATAACAGATAAAAAGGTTTGTTTGGCGGAAATAAAATCGTTGTATGTTTGCGGCATGATACTTTATTTAACAGAATTTATATTTTGGCTAATCATTCGAACTAATTATCTATAGAAGTAATCTAAACAGCAAAATGAATCAAATTAGAAAAGTCCAAGGCTAGCTAACCTCACCTAAATTGTTTAATGACTTCATGAAAATTTCATTACATTATGTTTAAAAACTAAAGAATTTTAGCAATTTCAATTACCTTTGTTGTAATTTGCCCGCAGCAAAGTGACAATGTTTGACTTTAATATATTCTAGCGTAAACATCTTTAAAAGGAGTCGCAAGAAGTAAATGAAGTATAATTAAAAGACTTACAAATGTACTCTTTACTCTTTCAAGAAATGCTTACCTGAAACAGAACAATTATTTACGTAAATATTGATTTATTATTCCTACACACCTTATTATAATATAAAAATACAAGAAGCAAACCAAAGAAAAATATGCCGTTACAAAAGAATTTATGTTTACCCCTTCTATAAAGAAAGTGAAATGATTAAACAATACAACAACAAACAGACGAAAGATGTCGGTTCAGTGACTGCAGCAGGTAGACTTTGCCCAAGGAATTCCATAATGATCAGTTACTTATCGTCTTCATTCAGACAAGTACTAACCTTGTGCAGATCTTTTGTGGACAAAATAACGTTGACATTACAGCCTTGAGTTATAAAAATACCTCATCAAGATTCGTGACATCGGTATGGTACTGTGAGAATTAGGACCATAAGGTTAATTTATAGTTTTAATTATTAATATAATATATGGCGCGTATGTTGAGCCACAAACATCTGACTTTGACGGCGGGCGGTGCGGTCGCGGTTCGGCCAACACGCTGTCAGCGCTACTGAATCGTTTTAATGTTGTTAACGAGCGAATATATCGCACTACTACATGCAAACACTGTCCGGCTGACTGTTGGTGAATACTAACGTATATGTTATAAAACTAATTTAACTACGAGAGTTTCTTGCCGTTGACCGCCAACAAAACGTTCAAATCAAAAGTTCCGAAGAGAATATTTTATTAGAATTATCTTCCCAAACTCCCTTAAATTAAGCTAATTTGTCTCACGAAACTTTTCAAAATGTAGTAATTGTAACGGTTCGCATTCATTGTCAGCAACCTGTATCAATTCACAAGAGGCCGCAACTCCTTAGATCGGGACAATGCAGGCCCCGCTTACCTTATCCATCCATCATCCGTTGTCCTCCGTCTACCAAATAGCCGAGGGATGACTGTCATAAATGCAATAACCTACTGTCAGGTGAGCAGACAGCCTAACATTAAACAATACTCTGTCGCTTCTTTTCATCGCATAGATGCGGTTTTAAAACAACAGCTAAAATCAATTTTATAGTGGGAGAATAAACTGTAATGGATATACTGTATAAACTAGATTACCTACGTGTATCTTGGGTTTTAAAGCAACCCAGCGTGTTGTACCGTACATAATGAGTAACGGTAAATAAATGTTTCGGTGTGACATATACTTTGTAGGAGTTATTACATACAAGATAATATGCAATTGATATCACCAAATAAGTCCAATGAAGAAAAACAGTTAAAACCATTTCCTTTGCGCATCGTATTGGTTCCTTAAAACCGTTATTTTAGATCTATTTGTGATGTTTTAGATTATTGTAAAAGGAAATATATCCTGAATTAAAACCTAAATTACACAAACTAAGATAGTTTTGAGTTTCAATAAAGTCGACATCTTCGAATGAATAATTTTCAATACTCTGATTGTTGCTCCTCTTTCTTGCCGCTTGTTATCAAACTTAAGAAAGTCAAATAAATGTACAATTTTTCGCGCAATATGCAAGATGGGAATTCGATACACATTTCTAAGAGAGTACGGTGCCAAGAAAATTTATTTTTGTGTAAAAACAGCTAGACGGCCGTAGTGGGTCCCGAATACGACCATTCCCATTGTAATAAATCGCAATAGACGCGGGCCCGCGCGCCAACATAACCACGGTCGGACGTTTTTACTGTCGATAGTTTCTGTGTTAATCTAAATGTACGAACATTTCGATACGATGGCGGCATCATACGTCCTAATTTAATCCACGCGTAAGCCTAACAATAATATTTGGTACACTTTCTACTGAAATAGATTACATGGATTGTATCTGGTTATTGATCAAATCGATACGTATAAATTAAATCTACATAGTTATTATTCTCTAAAGATTTAATTTAACTATGGAGTTAATTTCACTATTATACATTGTGATTATAATATTATGATGCACGAAATTGTGAAATGTATACGATAATAATATAGATATATATTAGAATATTATCGCGTTTTATAAATAGTATAAGAAATTTAAATAAAAATGAAATGGCCCACATAATGTAACATTTTGTATTCCCCAAATACTTTCATAGAACAGATTTTATAGGCGGTCAATAAATCTCGTTATAGTTACACCGTAGATTGATTACCTGTACGTGATGTAATTCTTTCTCGTTCGACGGTACCGTCACTTTACAGACGGTGTAAAACACGGCCACCGCATTTTTACGACTGTCGCTTAACATATAGCGCCGTAAACTGTGAAGATACCGAAACAAAGACATACTGCCGTCATTTCGCAGTTCGTTAGCCAAATTGGCATCTAGGTTATTTTGTAAGTGAGTCCAATTAGCAACAATGTATTGATGTACTGTTGTTTTCATTCATCTTCTACGAAATGCAACTACGAATTTTTTCCAATCAGAATTTATTTCAAAACTCAAGGTAATAGTAGTAAATTGTGTTCTTTGACAATTGAAACTGATAACATATTATATTAACATGACAACATATTAGTTCAATTTTTTACAACTTATTTTTTTTTAATTACTATAAGAAATCTCAAAATATAACAAATAAACACTACGTGTGCGAAAAAAGGTCAATGTATATTTCAGATCACTAACAATAGTGCGCCCAACAATGAATCAATGAGAGCTGTTGAATGAAAGCACAATATCGCAATTCCAGTTTTCATATTTAATAACAATAGGTTATTAAGTTACGGAGAAATTGTTCATATAACGTTGAAGCATTCAACGTTTTGTGATTTAGTAATAAAGAAAGCAATGACAAGAAAATTTAAACCTCAATATAAGCAACTTTTTGCAAGGTGTAGAAAATTATTAATAATAAACATTCGTACATTTTTAATTCTTCTTAAATCTTAAAAATGTTTAATTTCAAAAATTTCTCTCCGTAAACATTTTGTTAGCTACTGAGATCTTTGTAACGTTCAGAATATTATGTAACAAATACGATACATACGTTTATACATTGTACAGTACTTTATCTTTAACTAGACTTATTTACTACAATTTTATATTAACGACTACGACATTTCCGAGTCGTCTTTATTGCTGCTATTTGAACATAAGTTAACATATTAAATTTGACAAAGTAGCTTCGTGATTGCGATTTTTTGGCATATTTCGCAATCATGTCTTTTAATTGTTTTAATTTTAATAAAATAAAACCATAATAATGATACAAATAAATTGTTTATTAGATAAGTCTAATTCTATAACAAACAAAGTTGTATTGTGTACATAAGGAAAAGTAATTATAATAAAATTAGGCTTAATTATACGTGCTAAGTTTAGGCAACGAGCTCCGGGGGTAAGTACTAAATAAAAATGACACGCGGAGCTCATTTCGCGGGGTTATTTTTATTTAATTCTAGGCAGGTGCGGCGCGGTCGTTTCAACCAATATTTTTGCACGATTACCATGCTGATGAAAAGCCAACATTCGGAAAATTGCGCACATATATAAATACCTATGTAATTTTATTAATTTCACGGTAAATTGTTTCTTTATGTAGCTTTGTAACGTTACACAAAGGGACACGTATATGATGGGATAAGGATGGTGTTTTGTTGTTGATCGCTGCGTATGAATTGAATATATAAGGTTATTTTTATTTTTACCCATCCTGTAGAAAAAGAGTATACGTTACTTTTGGATGATGTAGTTTTTTATTGATAAAAGAATAATTAAAATCTATTCAATAGTTTCAGAGTTTATCAATTACAATAAAATCTTTCGTTTGAATAATATTAGTATAGATATTTAACAAGATCCTTATACATGACTTGTAGTAGCCAACCATGATGACTAAACGTTTTTGCAAGACCTTCAGTAATCTTATTATCGTCTATAAACTTAAGAATATGATAATGGGATTCTACCATTATTATTTTTAGCCAGGCTTTCTTAGTTTCTGTTTCAAAACTTACGTCACCCAATATCCTACAATCCAACTTTCTTTGTTCTTATTCCGTACATTGTAGAACATTTTTTAAACTGGTACGTGTAAGCATAACCAAGAACAATACCATCGCAAAGCCTTAATCTGTATGCACGGTAACAATGCAGCGGAAATAATATTAACCATGTTGTTCAGGAATATATTCTAAGAATTGCTACTAAATAAGATGTCGAAACTGAATAGCCGGAGTCCGATGTATCAATAGATAGGTATTAGTTATTTACATTAATAATGGAACATGTTAAATTAACTTACTACTTGTAGCGACGGCCTGTCTCTGGACTGTAAGAACACTAGATTTACATAGTCTCTCAAATGCGAAGTTGGTGGTAACTTCATTAGTTTAAATATGTTAAAGGCAATAAAATTAATAAGACTTGCATGAGACATTATTAATTAACTTTTTATAAAACGGCTTTACTCACGTTCGCGTTTTTTCATGGTATTTTGTACAGACAAGTTTCGGACCTGTCGGACGACCTTCTTCCCGCCTCCGCACTCTCAGTACCCCGTTATAATATATATTAGCCTCTTTTTTCTTATTATAATATTATAGTAAACATTTATAATGTCAATTCATCAAATTAAAACAACGAAGTAAACAAATTCTATTTGATCGGTAAAGTAAAAAAGAAAGGCGAAATTAACATTAAAATTCAATAGCAATAAATAGACGGAAGCGATTACTTCCCCGGTGGAAACCAATAAGGAAAGATCCCGATCGTGGCTTTCCGCAATAAATATATCGAGATGAAAGCAAGATAAACATATCGGAACAAGCAAGCGGTATGTCTAAAATATGCAGTCTTCCGCGCTCAAGACATTCGTGTAAACAAGCGACCGACTGCAGATATGTCTTCGGATATCATGAAGACTTATATTGTATTCATATTTTGTTTGAGGTTTTTCTCCCATCCGTTAAAAAAAATGAAAGAATAACGAATAAAAAGTTCAACACACTTGAAACTCTCAAGTGTACTATTTTAAATTCTATAATACGTTCAATTAGGTTCACGTGTTCAGTAGGTATAGGAATTATAAATATTTTATGTAAGGAAGTATGTTTCTTGTCATTAACGGAGCGATTTTTTTTTAATTGTATATAAAACACAGAAGAGGTCCTTTAGATTTTCTTAAACATCTTTCATTCCATATAGTTATTATAGTTCGGTCAATTCTCACAGCAGCTAACTAGTATACTGTAAAAATATATCCGACTCCTAGAAATGACAAATATGAAAATGCTTTCAAAAAAACCCGTACATTTCAATCTACTTTATCAAACCATTTTCACCAGTAAATCTTTTATGTTAAAACGTACCATAAGTGAGGGCTGATGAAAAATTCATATAAAGCCCGCAAGAGCAAAACCAAGCGATGGCCGTAGCCGGTCCGATCGGGCCGAAGCCGAACAATGCAAACGAACGGACGTCCGCACGCCCGGCCCAAGTAATATATATTTAATTGATGCATGGTCGATGTGTCGAGTAAACATTGACGCGGAGCGGGGAGCTCCGTTGTTCGCTTCAACTCGGGTATTAATTGGTGGAAAAGTGTGCAATTCGCGTGTTTGTATTACCAGCCGATGTAAATATTAACACTATAATTATGCGACATGCCTTCCCTTTGATCATTTTTGGGAACTATATTACGATTCTTTGGGGAGTGTTCATAAATAAATAAATAAATATGCGCTCACGCCCGTAACCCAGAGGGGTAGGCAGAGATCATGGATTTCCATTTGGCGCGATCCTGGCACACCTCTCTCGCTTCTTCTACATTCATACGTCTACGCATACAAGCTCGTCGGTTATGGGTGCTCCTTATATCGCCCTTTTTTAGTAGGTCACTAATTTGTTCATATAGTGGACATATAAGTTATTGGTTACCATGGTTTGAATGCGAACAATAAACATAAGTTCAAAGGCCCATATCATCAAGGAGGTTTTAGACGAGTACCTTATTTGTTCCATATCCAGGTCATTCTTCTTCATAAATCCTCTTAGTTTAATGCATAACGTTATGGCGTGTGGTACAATATTTAATCGTTATCTTTTTTGAAAATTTAACGTCGAAACCTAACAACTCTACGGTAATAAAATACGTATCCCTAAATAAAACATGATCTCTGCCGTGTCCAAAGGTAATAAAATACAGAAAGTCACAAATCTCTTCATAAAATCATTAT